>KV017183.1:193003-203661 GCA_001598015.1 Dorcoceras hygrometricum
ATTTCATTAGAGGGTGGTGAAATCGTTAAAATAGTGGGAGGGTAATTCATAAGACTAAATGACCATGTTTTATGTCTTAGCTTATATCTTATATAGTTAGTAATGCATGTCTGTTTTCTTTTCAGTATAACTACTATATAAAATGGTTTCGATGAAAAACCCGCTTGCTGTTATACTGGATAGCAACAGGTTCACCGGTCTAAACTACCAAGACTGGCTCCGCAACCTTAATCTTGTATTGGCTTCGGAGAAGCTCCTCTATACGATAGAGAAGTCGCCTCCGGAGGAAACCCCTGCCGATATCAGCCCTGAGGAGCTGATTACGCTTAACCAATGGCGTGATGACGAGGTTAAAGCTCGGTGCTATGTGATGGCATCGATGTCCAATGAAATGCAACGACGCTTTGAGAAGACAAAGTATGCCTTTGCCATACTCTTTCATCTCAAGGAACTGTACGGGGAGAACTCTCGACATGAGAGGTTCACGGCTGTCAAGGAGCTGATGACGAGCCGCATGCGCGATGGGAGTTCGGTCCGAGAGCATGGGGTTCGTATGATTGGGCTCGTTGAAAAGCTGTCGGGCCTTGATATCACGCTTCCACACGAGCTGTCTGTGGATGTACTTCTCCTCTCGCTACCCGCTGCATTTGACCCCTTTGTGGTCAACTTCAACATGAACAAGCTGGAAGCCACCCTTGAAGAGGTGGTGAACATGCTTGTAGTGTTTGAGGGGACTATAAAGAAGGACAAACCCGTCCTCCTTCTGGGTTCTTCTTCCTCTGCGAAGAATGGGCCCAGACGCACGAGCAAGAAGCGTTCTGCTCCTGCGAAGGAGGAAAAGTCTGCCAAGAAGCCGAAGGCAAAGGCTTCTAAGCCAAACAAGAGCGAGGACGTCTGCCACCACTGCCACAAGGCTGGGCATTGGAGGAGGAACTGCAAGGAGTACCTCGAGCAGTTGCGAACTGAGAAAAATATGTTCTACATTGAAATAAATATGTCTCTTAATTCAACTTCTTGGGTACTTGATACCGGATGTGGATCTCATATCTGCAATGATTTGCAGGTGATGACAAGAAGTCGACGTCTTAGAGAGGGTGAGACCCACTTGAGGCTAGGCAATGGAGCAAGGGTTGCTGCAGTAGCTATAGGGGATATTTGTTTATTTCTGTCTTCAAATTTTAAGTTGTTGTTGCTCTCGAAACGGCGGGAATGTTGTTGAACAATGTCCACACCCAGGCAGTGGATAAGACTCCGTATGAGATATGGATGGGCAAACCACCCAAGTACTCATTTATGAGGATTTGGGGATGTCCTGCTTACGTGAAGCAGACAGTGGGAGATAAGCTGGATACGAGATCTATCTTATGCTACTTCATTGGGTATCCAAAGAATTCCATTGGACACTACTTCTACTATCCGAGCGAGACGAAAATGTTTGTCTCTAGGAATGCCACCTTTATGGAAAGGGAATTTCTACTTGATTGAAAGGGCAAAATAGTAGAACTCGAAGAGGTTCGAGAACCAACTGAAGTACCAAGTGAATCTCCCGCACCTACTAGGCCAGTACCAGAAATGGTCGCACCTAGGAGATCCGAAAGGATTCCTAGAGCTCCCGAGAGATATGGTTTTCTCCTTGAAGATGATCAAGGTGATCAGGTTGTTGGATCTGATCCAAGAACTTTCAAGGAGGCAATTTCCGATGCTGATTCTAAATTATGGCTTGAAGCAATGCAGTCTGAGTTTGACTCAATGCATGCTAACCAAGTTTGGACTCTCGTTAACCCTCCCGAAGGAATTGTTCCTATTGGATGCAAATGGGTATACAAGAGGAAACTTGGGCCTGATGGTAAGGTAATGACCTACAAGGCACGACTAGTCGCGAAAGGTTACACTCAAAGGCAAGGTGTTGACTATGATGAAACCTTCTCGCCAGTCGCAATGTTCAAGTCAATTAGAATATTGTTAACCATAGCCGCATGGTACGACTATGAGATATGACAAATGGATGTGAAAACTGCGTTCCTTAATGGAAACATTAAGGAAGAGATCTATATGACGCAGCCTGAGGGTTTCACATCTGTTGGAAGCGAGCATAAGGTATGCAAGCTTCAGAGATCGATCTACGGTCTCAAACAAGCATCGCGAAGTTGGAACCTGAGATTCGATGAAACGATTAAGGAATTCGGTTTCATCAAGAATCCCGAGGAGCCATGTGTCTATAAAAAGGTAGTTAAAAGCGCTGTGACGTTCCTCGTACTTTATGTTGACGACATTCTACTCATTGGGAATGATGTAGGAATGCTGCAGTCAACTAAAGTATGGTTGTCTAGTAGATTTTCGATGAAGGACATGGGTGAAGCATCTTATATTCTTGGAATACAGTTCTATCGGGATAGATCTAAACGGATGCTCGGACTCACCCAAGCTACCTACATCGATACCATACTTAAGAGGTTCTCTATGGAAGAGTCCAAGAGAGGGCACCTACCTATGTGCCACGGGGTCACTCTATCCAAGTCTATGTGTCCAAAGACTGATGAGGAGATAGAGAGTATGGCACGTGTACCATATGCCTCGGCAATAGGTAGTATTATGTATGGCATGATCTCGACTAGACCGGATGTCGCATATGCTCTGAGTGTCACGAGCCGCTAACAGGCAAACCCCGGCCAATTGCATTGGAAGGCTGTGAAGGATATTCTTAAGTACTTACAAAGGACTAAGAATATGTTCATGGTCTATGGGGGTGGTGAACTGAAACTGGAAGGCTACACTGATTCTAGCTTCCAGTGTGACGTGGATGATTCGAAGTCAACCTCTGGATTTGTATTCATGCTCAATGGTGGTGCTGTCTCTTGGAAGAGTTCTGTTAGAGTAGATGCCCAACTAGCCAACTTGTGGCGTGTGGGTTTTATAGACTCTTGTACAAACAGTCTTTATATATGATATTCGCATTCTTTTATATGGCGTTCTTTACTTTCATTGTGTTGTATGATGATTTACAATTGCGTTGAGTAAAGACCTGGAATGCACTATAGTGTATGTTAGATTTGATAGTGGGTATGACGGCTATCATGAAACACATCTAATAGTCGCTGTGTGTTCTGAACATGTTCCTAGTCGATTGGGCCGTCAAAATGAGGATAAGGCCGCCCGAGTTTGAGACTAGTATCTGCGATGCGAAGTACCATGTTTCATTGGTAGGAACATTGTGATGTTCTGAGCATCCAGATAGATAGTGACCCGGTGATCTATCGAACTACCCTCGTTCGGACTTTCCAAGTGGTTACCATTTGTCGAGTGGATAAGTCCGAGGTCTTGGTTGTACTGATTAGTCCTCACGACTCGAAACGTCATTGAGACTCTACATGATAGGCGTCTCACTTTGACCCGTTTGCCGACTCATTTGGGTTCATAAGGCGTCGGGATTGGGTGAGACCCCGATGCATGTAGGAGTCGATGCATCGTTGTCGAGGATTCACCGCTCGCAGACATGCGTGGATATCCTATGCTATCTGAGGGGATAATAGTGTATAAATCTCTGACCAGAGTACTAGAAGGGTTTTAGGTAAATGTGTTTACCTAGTTACACCCGTGATGTCACTATTCGATCTCCAAGATGTATGCATAGCTATCGGATCTATAGCGACTCTCGATTCACAAATGACCGTTGATCTGATCGGGATATATGGATTCAAAGGACCGTACTGTACGCTAACCACGACCAACTGGTTCTTGCAGGCACTATCAGTGATACCTAGGGGATCATGGGGCGATGTTGCTAGACGCTTTACCATGATCCGTTGGGCAGGTCCGGAATTGTGATTCCGGAGCCACAATGGTTGTGGGCCCACGGCTAGCTGTATCCCTGAACCATTGAGGGTCACACAAGTACTAGATTCGAGATTCCCACACGGATACTCAGCTCAATGTGTTGAGCGCGAGAAGAGGATTTCGGGAAGTGCGACTTCCTAAAAGTCAACAGGGGTCAAACCGGGGTTTCCCGCCGTTGAGGGGCGAAACGGTCATTTTGCACTGGGGTTCTGAAAAATGGTTTTTCAGATCATATTATTCAGTTTTGGAAACTGAATCGATCGGTCCGATCTGATCGGCGATTGGAGTTACGATGAAGTCTCGTGGTGGAGATGAACTGAATGTTCATCGTTGGACCCGGGCCCGTTGGGCCGGTCCAAGTCCAACACCTAAGTCTATTTAATTAGACTAAGCTTCACTTAACACAACAACTCACAACTTCTCTAACCCTAAACCTAGAAACCGCCGCCCCTCCTCTCCTCATACAGGCCGCCGCCGCCGCCGCCCGTCTTCGCCGGAAAATCGTTTCCGGCCAATTTGACGAGGAGAATCCGTTCGTGCTGATCTCGTCAGTCCTTCTAGTGCAGGCTGACGAAGGAGTCTCGTTTCTGGTCGTGGACCGGATTGGCGATATCTACCGCAATCTACCGAGAAGAGCCGACGTTATTGTAACTACGGTTGGAGCCAGGCACAAGTGCCAGCAAGGTAGTGGTTTTGAACCCTCTATGAATGACGATAATTGTTATTGAATTTTTCGTATTGATCGTCTCCCGGCTGTTTATTTTCTGTTCTTCCGCTGCCACGCCGGGGGGCGGATCCGGATCCCCAACAAATCCTTGGGTGAAGGCCCCGATCAAAAAGTTCGGGGTGGCGGATGGTACCTCAATGATGGTTCTATTGAAACGCCTGATGTACTCCCGAAGACTCTCTTGCTCCTTCTGTTTCACTGTAAACAGATTTAACGTCTTCATCGGTTTCTATTTACTGCTAGCGAATTTATGAAGGAACGCCTGACTAAAATCTCGAAAACATTTTAAACTCCCGGTGGGCAAGAGATTAAACCACTGTTGTGCAGATCGGACCAACGTGGTAAGAAAAACTATGCATTTGATATGGTCAGCATACTGGTGGAGAAAGGGCGGCATTTTCAAGATGAGACAAATGCTCCTCGGGATCTCCCATCCCGTCATACTCTCCTAAATTTGGGAATTTAAAGTGCTGATGTAATTCAGCAGCCAATACTTCACTAGATAAGGGCACGTCATACTCTCCTAAATTTGGGAATTTAAAGTGCTGATGTAATTCAGCAGCCAATACTTCACTAGATAAGGGCACCTCCCGAGCAGTCGGGGGAGGAGTTTCCGCAACCCTTGCCTCCCTCAATCGGGCAAATTCTTCTCGGAGTCCTCTAATCTCTTCAGCTTGTGGATTAGGTATGGGATTTGCCTCCGGTCGATTAGCCAGGATTTGTTCTACTGTGGCCGCCACCAACTGAGCTATCTGGGCAGCTGTAAGTGGCGGATTCTCACACCCTTGAGATATATTCTCGATGCGACTTGTTTCTCCCGTTTCCTGAAGTCTGTTTCTCCTAGGCGGCATTTTATCTCTCTTCTTTCTTCACGTTTCCCACATACGGCGCCAATTGATGTAGCCAAATTTCGCCCAGCCAATGAGCTAACGCCACGGCAGGTTTGTCATGTCGGGAGATGAACAAAATTTAGATAGGTAGGTCAGGTGATGCTTATTCTTGAGTTCGGTAGGCCAGGTGGTGTTAGCAATATCCTGCAACCACAGAAACTAGGTCAAAGGGCGTCAGGAGGTATACCGACGAAGGCCCTCAGATGCCTAAGTTAGAACAAGTGTTTGAGAATAAAAAGCACGTATATAGTAGAAGAAATGAAGTGACTGAATGAATAAAAGAGGGGATCTACCTAGGTATTTATAGGTCAGCAGAGTGGTTGGATACACTTGTCCGGGTAATTATGAATTGTAGTGGGCCTGACATGTACTTTTACCTACCCTCTGGAGAGGGAGATGGCTTCTTCCGTACTTTCCAGTGTATTCATTATGGATAAATCAAGAGGGCCAAGTTGCATACGTGGGGTCAGACCATCACTCATCATGTCAATAGGTCGGGATGCTATGGCGAGACCCCAAGGTAGCGTGTCTGGACAGTAGAATGTGCGCCCGATCTGGTAATGGTCGGGTGGAGAAAAAATGGAGGGTTGTTCTAGTATTGCTTCTAGGGGAAGTTCTTCCTCGGGACCCGAGCTAACAATTTAGTAGTATCAATAGTGATGTTCTGAGTGTTGGGGAACCGTGGCGGATCCGGATCGCGTCTCCCGGCGAGGCAGCGAAAGAATAAAATTAGGCCGGGAAACGTTCAATACAATTAAATAATAACACAATATGAACCATTCATAGGGTGTTTAGTCAGTTACCTTGCTGGCGTCTAGGCGCCTGGCTCCGGCCAGTTTCACGAGGAAACCGGCACTTCACGGTAGGCGGCGGTAGATTACGTCAATCAGGTCCATGACTGGAAGGGAGACTCCTTCGTCAGCCTGCACTAGAAGGCCTGACGAGATCAGCACGGACGGAAACTCCTCGAAAAGTTGGCCGGAACAAATTCCGGTGAGGGGCGGCGGCGGAGATATTAGAGAGGAGGGCGGCCGAGAATTAGATGCTAGGGTTAGGGTTATGAGAGTTGTAACAAGTGTTTTGATTAAAGCCTCTAAGTCCACATTAAGTAGACTAGTCATAAACTTGGACCGGCCCAACGGGCCCGGGTCCAACGTATGAACATTCGGTTCATCCCTATCACCGTGACTTCATCATAACTCCAATCGTCGATCAGATCGGACCGATCGACTCAGTTTCCAAAACTGAATACTATGATCTAAAAAACCATTTTTCAGAACCCCAATGCAAAATGACCGTTTTGTCCCTCAACAGCGGGAAATCACGATTTGACCCCTGTTGACTTTTTGGAAGTCGCACTCCCCAAAATCCTCCTCAAGTGCTCAACACATTGAGCTTAGTTTCCGTGCGGGAATCTCGAATCCAGTACTTGTGTGACCCTCAATGGTTCAGGGATACAGCTAGCCGTGGGCCCACAACCATTGTGGCTCCGGAATCACAATTCCGGACTTTCCCATCGGAACATGGTAAGAGCGTCTAGCAACATCGCCCCATGATCCCCTAGGTATCACTGATAATTCCTGCAAGAACCAGTTGGTCGTGGTTAGCGTACAGTACGATCCTTTCAATCCATATATCCCGATCAGATCAACGACCATTGGTAAATCGAGAGTCGCTATAGATCCGATAGCTATGCATACATCTTGAGATCGAATAGTGACATCGCGAGTGTAACTAGGTAAACCCATTTACCTAAAAAACTTCTAGTACTCTGGCCAGAGATTTATACACTATTATCCCCTCAGATAGAATAGGATATCCACGCATGTCTGCGAGCGGTGAATTCTCGACAACGAAGCATCGACTCCTACATGCATCGGGGTCTCACCCAATCCCGCCGCCTGATGACCCCAAGTGAGTCGGCAAACGAGTCAAAGTGAGACGCCTATCATGTAGAGTCTCAATGACGTTTCGAGTCGTGAGGACTAATCAGTACAACCAAGACCTCGGACTTATCCACTCGACAAATGGTAACCACTTGGAAAGTCCGAACGAGGGTAGTTCGATAGATCACCAGGTCACTATCTATCTGCATGCTCAGAACATCACAATGTTCCCTACCAATGAAACATGATACTTCGCATCGCAGATACTAGTCTCGAGCTCGGGCGGCCTTATCCTCATTTTGACGGCCCAATCGACTATGAACTAATTCAGAATACACAGTGACTATTAGATGTGTTTCATGATAGCCATCATATCCACTATCACATCTAACATACACTATAGTGCATTCTAGGTCTTTACTCAACGCAATTTTTAATCATCATACAACACAATGAAAGTAAAGAATGCCATAAATAAATGCGAATATCATATATAAAGATCGTTTCATACAAGAGTCTATGAACCCACACGCCACAAGTTGGCTAGTTGGGCATATACTCTAAAAATCTCCCACTTGCCCTAAAGTCAACTACTCATCAGACGCAGTCCCATTGTTTCGCGATGTTTTTCAAACAACGGTCCTGGCAAGGGCTTCGTAAGTGGATCAGCAACGTTGTCCGCAGAGGCGACTCTCTCAACTGCTATGTCACCTCTAGCCACAATATCCCGGATTATGTGGTATTTCCTCAGTATATGTTTGGATCTTTGGTGAGACCTAGGCTCCTTTGCTTGCGCAACGACACCCGTGTTGTCGCAGTACACCGGGACTGGACCAACTCCATCAGGAATGACGCCCAACTCTTGGACGAAATTCCTTATCCAAACCGCCTCCTTAGCAGCAGCTGATGCTGCGATGTACTCAGCCTCAGTGGTTGAATCCGCGATGGTGTCTTGCTTGGAACTCTTCCAAGAGACAGCACCACCATTGAGCATGAATACAAATCCAGAGGTTGACTTCGAATTGTCAGGCCCTGTGCTAATTTCTAACGATTAACACAATAAAAGCGCATAATCACGGAAGCTTAAAATCAGGGCTTAAATTTTTTTTCGAAATAACATGGGCCTGAACTTCAAATCATACAGTCAAAATATTCCATACTCAAAATATAAGTTAACTCAAACTCCGACAACAAGTAACCACATAATTCAATTCAAAAATATAGATCCCCAAATACAATAAAACACAGGGCATCCCCCGGTTCAATACATATCATAAATAACTGGGACTCAGGGATGAGGGGATCGACCAGCTGAACTTCCACTCTGCCCATCTTGGTTACCTAAAGCTCCTGCAAATGGGCACGCAGACCCAGCAAGAAAAAGCAGGAAACAAATACGAGGTCAAGCCTCAGTACGAAAAGCTATCAAAGCAGATAAACATGCAACATGCTACAAATCAATGCTAAGAATGCATGAGGGCTATCAAGAAATCGGATAGCTAGACCAGTCTATCAACTGGAAACTCAAATCAAGCCTCTATACCACACACAGCCAATCAGCCGGTGGAAATCATCGGTCCGTGATCATCGGGGCCCGTCAGCCCATCACAGCTCGGTGGTAGACACTCGAATCCGGTAGTCACCACTCCGACGATAGCGTTGGACTTTTCGGGCACGACTCAACAGTCGGCCAGTCACAACGTGGCACCCAATCAGGTAATCAAATCAATCTGTCAAAGGCTCAATATGTATGCATGATGCCAATCAATATCAATGCTCAATGCATACAATGTACAATACGTGAATCAAAACATATCTCAATCAATTCTAGCATGTAAACTCACGTAAGCCACATAACAGCAGTTCACAACATCGAAACATAGTCATGTTCACGCTCAAACTGCTAAGAGCTGCTCAATTCGTACCTTTCTTCTCAATTTACCTAACAGATTTCCTCCTGGCTCAAATCACGCAGCAGGACACTTCCTGGAAGCTGAAATCTGTTACAACACAGCTAATATCTTAGCTAAATTCTTAATCATAATCACGCTATACCTACTGCCAGAAGCTAATCCAAATTCTACACTTCTACGCAGACTTAGGCTACTAAAAACTGAGCTCAAACCACAAAAATTGCTCACCCAAAAGCTCACGCTAGCAGAAGAACGCACGCACAGACTTTTCTCAAAAGCTTCGAAGTCCAGCAGCTTCGCGTTTCCACTTCCAGCGAAATACACCTTCTCAAATGGGTAGCAAACGAAAGGGCTAAGCAAGGGGAATTCAGCGCCACAAAGATCTCCAAAAACAGAGGCTGAATGCGATCCATGGGCCTGAACTTCAAATCATACAGTCAAAATATTCCATACTCAAAATATAAGTTAACTCAAACTCCGACAACAAGTAACCACATAATTCAATTCAAAAATATAGATCCCCAAATACAATAAAACACAGGGCATCCCCCGGTTCAATACATATCATAAATAACTGGGACTCAGGGATGAGGGGATCGACCAGCTGAACTTCCACTCTGCCCATCTTGGTTACCTAAAGCTCCTGCAAATGGGCACGCAGACCCAGCAAGAAAAAGCAGGAAACAAATACGAGGTCAAGCCTCAGTACGAAGAGCTATCAAAGCAGGTAAACATGCAACATGCTATAAATCAATGCTATGAATGCATGAGGGCTATCAAGAAATCGGATAGCTAGACCAGTCTATCAACTGGCAACTCAAATCAAGCCTCTATACCACACACAGCCAATCAGCCGGTGGAAATCATCGGTCCGTGATCATCGGGGCCCGTCAGCCCATCACAGCTCGGTGGTAGACACTCGAATCCGGTAGTCACCACTCCGACGATAGCGTTGGACTTTTCGGGCACGAGTTAACAGTCGGCCAGTCACAACGTGGCACCCAATCAGGTTATCAAATCAAATCTGTCAATTCAGGCTCAATATGTATGCATGATGCCAATCAATATCAATGCTCAATGCATACAATGTACAATACGTAAAACAGAATGTAACTCAATCATTCAACATACTGATTCACGTAATGCACAGCAGCAAAATTCACAACATTAATCACAGCATGTCCACGTCTAAAGCTGCTAAGGGCTGCTCAATTCGTACCTCAATTCCTCAATTTACCTAACAGATTCTCCTGGCTCAAATCACGCAGCAGGACACTTCCTGGAAGCTGAAATCTGTTACAACACAGCTAATATCTTAGCTAAATTCTTAATCATAATCACGCTATACCTACTGCCAGAAGCTAATCCAAATTCTACACTTCTACGCAGACTTAGGCTACTAAAAACT
>KV017184.1:0-61512 GCA_001598015.1 Dorcoceras hygrometricum
CAACTTAATTTCCCTACCAGATTTGTATCCCATGAATCTTGGAATCGAAAAATTTCAACGATTTGAATTGAATATTAAAAAAAGGAATTCAAAAACTAAATATTTCAAAATATAAGGATCAACATCCGATGTATATGTCAATTATAAAAAAAACTGTTTAAAACTTATAAAAGTTTAGATACTCTACGATGTGCATGTATAATTTAATATGGCTGAGACAACACGTCGGCTTAAGCTGAAAGTTGCAAAGTATTTAGAAAACTTGAAATTTCAAATATATAGGGCTGATATTGTGGGCACCTTTTGTGAGCACCTATGTGGGCACCTGATGATGTGGCAGTATCAGGAAGTGCCATATCACGAGGTACCCACACATGTGCTCACACAAGGTGCCCACAATATCAAGTTATTATATATATATATATATAAGATTAAACATGCAATAGCAACTCATGATTTCCATGCCCACGATGTATTTAAGTATTGAATATCAATACCATACAAGGCTCACATTATTCAAACCTCGTCAAGCAACAAAAGATGGCACAAATTAAGTCGAAAATTATTAACTATCCTGATTGATCGAAACTGAAAATCAATCGAATTAATTAAATCGAGAATTTCAAAATCGCTATATGAAACTTGAAACTTTTTTAAACATATTCATAAAACTTTAAAATATTCATCTCCCTAGCTTTCTAGTATCCAATTCTCGAGATCTGTTTCCCAAGCAAATTAACAGTAAACGCATCACCAATCTGATGATTTTTCGTATTTGTAAAATTAGTAGTTTGCATCAAAGTCAATGGTCTGTTTATTATTTGAACCCGAAATTCAGCTACTGCCTTCATCCAAATTTTCTTTTATATATCATTATTTTTTGAATGTAGAGACCAGTGATATAAATTACTTAAGTGCATGCTAGCCAAAGTCATCTCTATATATATGGCCTCTATATAATCCTATGTCATAGCAGGATTAAACACTATAAGCAGTTATTAATATTTAAGATTATATTATATTATAGTTTCGATCTCCATCTAATATGATAACCCATTGTCACATCCGGCCTTGGCATTTCATTTTCTATCTAGTGATAATCACAATATTCCATATTAGTTTTGTTTCAGCTAAGCCAAGCAATCCATTGGAAACTGCAGTACTTTGCAAAGATCAAATCCCTCCTCCACATATCAGAAACAAGATTCTAACCAGCTCCGATTCGATCACCAATGCTTCTTATGATTATGGCAACATCGTTCACAAGATCCCTTCAGCAGTTTTCTATCCCTCATCTATCACAGATATCATTGAACTTATCGAATATTCGAACAACTGTTCCACTCCATTTTCTGTTGCTGCCAGAGGCCAAGGTCATTCTGTAAGGGGGCAGGCTATGGCATACAAAGGAGTGGTTGTTGAAATGGCCTCCTTGAGCAAAAAAAGGAGTGGGATTAGGGTTTCTTGGAGCTCTTCTTCAGGGTTCTATGCAGACATCGGAGGCGACGAGCTTTGGATCGATGTTTTATTGGCTGCATTGAAACATGGGGTCACACCTGTTTCTTGGACAGATTATTTGTATCTAACTGTGGGAGGAACACTTTCTAATGCTGGAATAAGTGGGCAGTCATTCTTACACGGCCCTCAAATTAGCAATGTCCTTGAACTGGATGTTATTACCGGTAAGTTTGTTATATTACGTCATATTTATATTTATATATATTTAGTGCTTGAGGTATGAATTTATAACTTATCATGATTCATTTGATTTTGTCTTACTAGGATTTGAAGTGAATTCAATAAATCTCACTAATACAATTAATAAAACAGTTGTGGACCATCTCTCATATTTCCACTCTTTAGGAATATATATTTATCATTTTCTTATATATATTATATTAAAGCAAAGGCCATAAATTGAAGCATACTGTGAGCAACTATGGTCTTTATGCGACCAATTTGCATATATACACTAGTTCTTGCTGTTAATCTGGTCAATTAGATGTTACTCTTAGGACCATAAGCGATGATCTATATCTCAACATATTAGTTACAATATTAATGTTAATAGTTCTAATATGGTAAACAAGGATCTTTAAACATATCATATTTGGGTATTATCATCGGGATAGCTTGAACTCCGCCGCCCTTAGTTTTGGTTCGTATGATAGAACTAACTAATTGTTCATTTCCAACTAACGGTCTCCCACGTCTTTTTCATCGTATATGTATACAGGTAAAGGGGAGCTCATAACATGCTCGAAGGACGATGAACCGGAGCTGTTTTATGCCGTTCTTGGAGGTTTAGGGCAATTTGGCATCATAACAAGAGCAAGAATTGTCATGGCTAAAGCACCAACAAGAGTAAGTTTCATCATCAATCTACAAGTGCAATAAATATAGATAATTTTGAATTCTACAAATCCAATTTGATGCCCACTTATTTTGTAATTTGTTATATAACTGGTTTTGCATATTATACATTAGGTGAAATGGGTAAGATTACTCTACAGCAATTTCTCAATATACACTAAAGATCAAGAAACACTTATCTCATCAAAGGTCCCAAACTATGTGGAAGGTCTACTTATCCTTAATGAGACCATTCCAGATAGTTGGAGGTCTTCCTTCAACTCGTCCTCAAATCAAGAAAAAATTACCTTATTGTTGAGAGAACATCGTCTCCTCTATGCAATCGAATTGGTCAAGTACTACGACGATCAAGACGTCCATAGAGTTAACAAGGTAGCCACTTGTGAAAGCTTGTCTACATAAATTAATCTGATTATTGCTTTTACAAGTTCACATGTTTGATTAATTGATTCCACTATTTATGTTGGCACGCAGGAATTTGAAATGCTGCTGAAAGAGATGAACTTCTTCCGCAGTCTAAATTTCAGTGCAGATGTCTCATATTTTGATTTCCTGGCAAGAGTCCCAAGATTGGATGTTCTCAGTACCCCGCAGTCGCCGACTCATCCATGGCTGAATTTATTTGTGCCCAAGTCTCGGATTCATGATTTCAATGATGGTGTGCTTGTCAATCTCATTCCCAAGATTGACACCGAACTCATCATCTTCTACCCATTTAACAGAGACAAGTAACCCACTCTACAATCTTTTTTTTTTTCCTGTTCTTATATGATTTGAATTTTCAATATATATACGAAATATCTCAGTTAAACTCCTAATAGTGATCATTAAAATTTGCAGATGGGATAGTCGGATGTCTGCAGTCACACCAGATGAAAACATCTTCTACACTCTAGGACTACTGCATTCGAGTAGCCCCAACGAGACAAAGATTTACGACAAAGTAAACAATGAAATACTTCGATTCTGCCTAAAGAATAATATCAAGATTAAACAATATCTGCCGCACTACAAATCAAGGGAAGATTGGATAAAACATTATGGATCCAAATGGAACGATTTTCAAGAAATGAAAGCCAAATTCGACCCAAGATTGATACTATCACCCGGTCAGAGGATTTTCAATTAATAGGTTTTATATAAACATAAAAATTAGTGTGATTATGAAGAGTAATTTTTGATTGGCCATTTAGTTCAATTCAAGTGCTTACTCTTTTAAGACCAAGTCCGATTTGCTTTCTTCTAGTATCTAAATAATACTGTACTTACTCGGGTTAAGTAGGTCTATTTCAAGTAAATAGTAAAGTTTGACTTTGGTCAAACACTCAAACTTGAGTTCAAAAACCATCCTCATTTTTTTTTAACATTGACTTATTAGTTTAAACCCTAATAGATCAGAAACCCCTCGACCCATATATGTTTTAAATGATATGCACGAGTAGACAGGGGCTCCGGGAAGATGACTTATATAACGGATTAGCTTCCAGAGGATACCCCACAATATTTCAGTGGGAAATATGCTCCACACGAGAATCGAACCCGTGAAACCGGAGAAGTTACTCCCACGTTATCCCAAGTCTTACCAACTCTCATGTGCCACTTTGGGCTAAAAAACCATCCTCATTTATATGAAAATCGGTTTAGGACGGGAATATGCATATTCACCTCTAATGTATCAAATGATATATATATATATATTATTTACTAATATATCAAATAATATATATATATATATATATTATTTTACTATAACATTTTATTATTATTTAATAATATGTTTTATATATATATATATATATCATTGGGACGAGTTCGGGGATGATGTTCTTATATTCACTACAGTCTCTATTTGATTGAAGGATTTCAAAAATTTAGAAATTCACCCTATTTTGGGTTTCTTCTTAAAACTTAGTTGACTGGTAAAATTATCATCCCTTTTAAGCAAATAAATATGTAACCTACATATAGAATCAATCTTCCACGTGCTTTCCACATGAGCTCCTCTGTCATCTCAATCCAACAACAAATTCCAAGAGCGCATTACTGATCTAGACTGGGCAATTTTTCCGAATTTCGCACACAACAGTGGACTTGAGAAATAATGGTGCAATATCATTGTCTAATATAGATAATTATAAACTTTAAAGTTGGATAAAAGCGTATGTTCTAAGTATAAAACTTGAAGTAAACTAAATATAGTACTAACCAACGAAATATTACTAAAAACGAAAATAAGGAGAAGACATGAAATTATATGTGGCCAGGTATCAGTAATAAAATCAACAATGTCATAGGCTATGTCTCATTGAACATCAATTTGCTTCTTCCTGGCGGGGGGTTATTCAATAAACCAGAGAAGAAAAACAAATCATTTACTAGAAAATATTTTATTCAGATGTAAAAAATATTATTTCATGCATATAGATTGTGATTAATATTTGATGGGCCTGGGCCTAAATTTAAGGCTCAAACTGTTTTATTTAATGTGTGATTATATTATATTAATGAAGTATTAAGGTTAAATTTACTTATATGTAACAATACAAATAATAATCTATTAATTTCGCACCTACAGGGTTTACGTTCATCACAAACGGGCTGCTCCGCCCCGCCCCATCATAGCCCGCATTCAAATCGGGGCGGGGCAGGCAGCCCGCCGAGTATACAGGCTCCTAAAAGTTTGGTTCACCCCGCCCCGCCATGGGTTGGCGCGGTAGCGGGCCAGCCCGCCAAATTCTTTTTTTTCCTGCGTACGTTGTTGGATCTCGTACTCAATTGTTCTAATATAATTCGATCTATAGTATTTTGAGCGTCATGACATCTAAGCGCCTGCAAATTCAGTAAAGAAGACGACGAAGAAGCCTCAAAGTTCGTAAAGTTTGAGTCGGGTCAGGAGAGATTTTATTCTTTTTTCTTCAACTACTTTTAGAACTTCCAGCTGTAGAGAATACCGAAGTCCTAGTCCTAGATTCAGGCCACCGAGAAGGAGTCTGCAAGTTCGGAGGTAGAAACTTCAAAGTTCTGGAAGAGGTGATGATCCGGTGTTTGTTTTCTTGTATTTTTTCAGCAAATTTTGTTGATTTTCGCTCTTTTTGGTGAGTATTAAGGTGATTTCTATTTTCTATTTTGCTGCATTTATTATCTGCACTTTTGAGCACGTATTTCCTATTACTTGCTTGTATAAGCATATTTGATACAAATGAAGAGCTAACACGAAAGTATTTTCTCTAGGGTTTGGTCAAAGGTTGTTCTTTTTGCTTTCGTTAGTTTTTAAGATTTTTAAATTTTAGTTCCTTTTTGTTCCTAGTCTTACTGAAGCAGTTAAATTTTATGATTTTTGCTGGTCTCGATGAATAGTTAGCTTAGTTTGATCGATGCGTTTTAGTTTAGGTTTTGTTGTTTGGTGGTGTTTCTGATCTGGGAAATGAGAACTTTATAATTTGATATAAGTATTCCAAAGAGAGTGAATCATTCAGCCGGGTCAGGTAGCTGAAACATGAAATACAACCGTGACCCAATTGAGGCAGCCCGTTTCGACCAGCCTCCAAATGACCATCAGTTTGCTAACCCAACCGGCCAATTTTTCAGGACGAGACGGGCTAGCCGGACGGGCTTGGTCCATTTTGACAGCTCTATTCATCACCGTTTCTCGGGAGTCTCAACTCTCCTTTAGTAGGTCCTCCACCGCTCTCCACCTCCGTCTGCGGAAAGAGCCCGGTCGAGGAGCAGCGAACCAGTTTCCGGTCGGCCGCATCTCTCTGTGCTTTTCCCTGAGGTCGGACAGCACGCTCAACGAGCTCCCGTTTCTCTCCTCCTGCTCATGTGAAGCTTTAAGGTATATTTGGATGTAATAATTGATTTTACTGAAGAAACTTTTAAATTATCCATCAGTCGCCGGGAAATCTGAAACCTCGCATTCCAGCCCATTTCATGTTCTCCTATCAGTCCTCCGGTTCATTTGAAGCATTTCTGGTATATTTTGTGGATTGCATAGTCAAGAATGCCTTTTCTTCAAATTTAGTGACTATTCATCCTTTTCTACAGATTCTATGTTCAACAGAGACTTTGAACCGTTTCAGCAGTCTATTACTGTAGAACGTGGGAGACATAATAAAATAATTCAATAACTCGTATAATTATCTTGACTTTTGATTGAAATCACTTATAAATTATACTTGGCTATTTGAGTTCAGGACTAAGCTAAAATTAGATTCTTGGATTTAGAAATGTGGATTTTCTCTTAGTTTCAAATTATTGCATACCACGTATGGTGAGCATCTGCTTTTTTAAATTGCTTGTCCTTCCCCATCTTTTTTATCCTATATTCATCTATGCACATATACAGGTTCATATTTTGATTCGTAATATAAAGGGAATCCAATTTAGTGGTGTTATTATTTACTACTCTGTCTGTTATCATATCACAATGATTTGAGGTATTTAGCTTTTTATGCAATTTTCATTGCATAATCGGTTAAAACAAGTCAGAATTTTTAATTTAAAGGATACTGTAAATCTCAATTTTTCGAACAATTCATGTCCCCTTACACTCACGTCTTGGTCACACAACTAATATTATTGGTCAGTAATTTCATCCAATGTTGTCACTATCTTCTATTGGTCATTCGGTTAAAACAAGCCCAGCTAATTCTTTTTCCTACACACTGCCTCGGAGTGGGAGGAGCCAACCCACAACGTGTCTTATTGGAATAATCAAATTACCACTGTGCACCTTAGAACCACAGACAGAAGACTATGAAAAAACAATAGGAGCACATATACCAGAAGAAACCACATTAAAAAAGAGAATAACAATGAACAGAATCAATCTCAATAATCCAAAAGTTTCAATCCTCGGTCGATAATGACCCAGTTATCTTAAGATGAAACTCGTCTCAAGAAAACATGTGGTCTTACTTGCAAAGCAATGTGATGATCTCTAGTGTTGTGGAAGAGTAAAGACTTCCCGGAGGAATAGACTGGCGGTGGCGGACTGGCGGCATGTCGAATGTTGTGGTGGTGGCAGGGGGAGGTGAGGTGAGTAGATGCTAAGCAAAAGCGCAATGGTATGCAATTAAAATCCTCAATTGATATTCCTAAAAAAAAATCTCAATTGTTGTCGATTGTCATCCAACTTAAAAGCCCCAATTGACATTAGTTTTGTAAATCACTTGTTTTTCATTAATTTATTATGAGTTCAATGTTTTTAACTATAATTAAAATAAAATGACGTTTAGTGATAACTATGCCTAGGGGTGGGCAACGGATGATCTGATCTTGTTTTCTAATGTGGTTCTGTTTTTCGTTTTACAGTTTTAGAAACTTTTTGTCTGATAACCAATCCAATTTATCAAGGTCCAGGCCGGTTTTATAGTACTACTGTTTGGTTCACATGGTCGGTTTTGTATGTTTTTAAAAAGAAATTTAATTAATCAGTATATTTTATAAGTTTACAAGTTTGGAATTGATTATTTAAATTGAGGTTTTACAATATCTATTCTGTTTTGTGTTTAACATTATATAATTTGATTGTGGAGTTGTTTTAATTCAGTTAATCTTTTACTGAGGTTATGTTTTTATAGGTTTACTAATTATATATGAGTTATATATAACATATTTTTTTTTGGTAAAAATTATAATTATTATACAAATTCATGAATAAAAATATATAAGTAGAAGAATCACTATAATTTTAATTAGTTATTAATATAAGAAATATTTGTTAAATACGGTTTAAACGGTCGTTTGGTTTTGAATTATATAAAACCATAACCAAACCAGAATAATTTGTAAGTGCAAGGCTCCTGAGATAAAGCTTCAGTGCCATCTTCATATAGTTGAAGAAATTAATAGATTATAATGGAGGTCAGAGTTGTTAGATGTTTCATATATAAGAAAGATGAGGGAATAATAGTGTTTTTGTATTTCACAAAGTGATGAATACACACACAAACACACACACACACACACACACACACATATATATATATAGATATATATATGTCAGAGGTTAATACCATATGAAAGGTAACCTAATCATTTCCTAACCTAGAAAATAATTCCATAATCAAATCGTATTAATCAATTATGAAATGGATATAAAGATTGAATAGTAAATTTGAATATATTCTTAGCTCATCGTTATTATTTTGAAGTATTTTTACTAAAAAATTTGTCCTGATTACCTCATTACTGCAATTGATTTATAAGAAGTTAGTAGCTTGGCTTATCGTAGTCACACTATCTGAATTTGTTTACCAAGAGTTGATATTCAGGCTTTAGTAACTTGCAAATTGGATGTAGTATTGACTTTTGTTTTTCGCTATACCTTTGAATTTATTTTTAAAAAATGGTGTCTTTTCTTTTGTGCCGGTGGAGATGAAGATTAATGAAAGGTGCTAGGTGTTGGGAAGACTCTAGTTTAATGCATTCTTTATTTGTACTAACAATTGGTGCACACTCGTTGTACATGCGAAGGTTGACCATAAATCTGAGAAGTATAGATTTGAGATGGTTATGTAGAAATTTGAAAAGATACATAGTAGTTTAATTTGAATGCAATATTAAATATGAAGTAAGGGATTTGTGATCAATTTTGTGTTATAGTTCTGGTTAGATTTTTGAATCTCATTAGCCTTTTTAGACTCTTGTTTTCTGTGTGGTTAGTGTTTTCTTATGCATATTTGAATCTACTTTATTTGCATTGCTTCCTAGTCTCATTTGTTGAAAAACTCAGATAATTATGAGCCTGACAAAAACCATGAAATATGTAATTTTCAACTTTTATCAGGTATGACTAATTCCACCCCAGGAGCAAATTCATTTATTCAAGCTTCGATTCTAAAGAGATCCCAGAACAAATAATAGATAAAAGGGAAAGGCCAAAAACAACAATTGACCATTGTTTTTATTTCGGCCCTATCTTGTGTTACTTTAATATTTATAAGTTGGTGGGATTTTATTTTACTGTCATTTACTTTTGCATCTCCGAATTAGTATAAACCTACGTTTATAGTAATTGTTTGAGTCATTTCGAGCTATTATTCTAGAGCTCAAATTAAGGTTCGATAATTTGACGAGCATTTCGAGCTAAATTAAGGTTCGGATAATTTGAACCTGAGCATCTCGAGCTATAGTCCGATTATGCTTGAATCAAGATTCGAACAGAATGAACTGGACTTGAGTTTGAATTCGTTCAAATCTAGCTCAAGCCAAAAGTAGTTATATTTTCCGACTTAATTCAAATTCTATCATCTTCATTATTTTCGAGCTCGAACTCACCCAAATAATTATACCATGCGGCTTGATGCGACTCGTTTTGCACCCGATAGGGGTAATCACCTAACACACATCCAATCATCAGTTGTCTGCCACGGCCCACCCCAATTAACGAACACTGTCAATGTGCTCTTTCGTACTTTTTATTCTACTGGTTTTAGCTTTTGCTTTTCACTTAATCTATTGAGAATTGATGGATTTGGTATCCTGCGTTGATGTTTATGATGTGGAGCACGTGAATTGTGTTTTTTTTCTCAACGCTCACTGTTATGTTGCTCAACAGGAAAAGCGCTCGTGGTTTTAGGCAGCTGCAGAAGAAAAAGCAATCATATATTCTCATAAGGCGAATGGAATTCGACTTGAATGGAGAAAACCTCAATAGTCTCCGCATATCCCCCTTTGATGAAGAGGAGGATGAAATTCAAAATAATGATACTGAAGATGACATCAGCGATGAAGAAGAGGAACAGATACCGATGACCTTGGGGTTTGTGGACAAAGCAAAAAATAAATGGTCATTGCTCCGCCAGTATTTCCCCAGTAAAGCGGGTGGTTCTCCGGTAATTTCGGTTTTTTATCAATATGCTTCATAAGAGTTATGGGTTAGTTTTAAATCAGCTTTTAGGTTTTTCAATTATTATTTGACCAATGCAGGACAAGTGAATTTTTGTCTTTAAGGAAATCTGTTCCGAATAGCGGATAATTATTTTGATTTTGTTGTGGGCAGGCTTGGCTGGATCCAGTTAATTTACCTTTGGGAAGATCATATCTTTGTGATTTCTGTGGTGACCCTTTGCAGTTCCTACTCCAGGTATGTTAAAATGCAAGTTTCTAATTTGTTTTGGAAGATTTCCATTTGCTTTTCTCAAAGCATGGAAAATTCTCTGTATTTTTTTATACATGTTGCTTGCCTTTTATAGATTTATGCTCCGCTACCTGAGGAGTGGACATTTCACCGCTCACTGTTTGTATTTATGTGTCCATCAATGGCTTGCCTTCTTCGTGACCAGCATGAGCAATGGAAGCGGCATCCAGAGAAGCTCTCGAGAAGGTAGTGCAGTTTTTGTCTCAATTTTTGTTATTTTATTGCTGATCCGTAGAGTTATCATTTCTTATTTTGTATTCATGATGCCAACATGTTTTGTAAAGTGTGAAGGTTTTTCGCTGTCAATTGCCACGTGAGAATTCCTTTTACTCCAGTGAGGCACCTAACGAAGATGGAACTGAGCAGCCTTTGACAGCTGGAGGTAACTTGTCTTTTTTTTGTGTATCTTAATTTATACCTTGGTATCGTTATGTTGTTGTGGTTTAGACCTCAACAACTTCTGATGATAGGCGCACTTTGACAATGCTGCCTCACAAGAACGAATAATATGAACTAGGACTTAAATGCACAGTTCCATGTAAGTACTTATGAGTGAGATGGATTAGGATTGTACATTCGCTTCATTTTATGTGTTTTTTGACATGATGCTGGATAACACGGAAGAATATGAACTAGGACTTAAATGCACAGTTCCATGTAGTAGTACTTATGAATGAGATGGACTAGGATTATACATTTGCTTCATTTATATGTTTTTTTGACATGATGCTGGTGTTTCTTGTGTAATTAATTAGCTTCCTTTTTTATGTTTTCTTCTGTTTATTTGTTCCAGCAACACTCTGCAATTGGTGTGGTACATGGAAAGGAGATAAAATTTGTAGTAGCTGTAGAAGAGTTCATTATTGTTCTGGGAAACACCAGGTATTCAGTGGGTTTAGCTCCTCTATCCAAGAGATATATGATATTAAGCTTGTAGGCTATCAATGGAGGAGGCGTAAGAGTCGATGACAATTTGCAGGTATCTCACTGGCGATCAAGTGGCCTAAGCCATAAGGTTAGCTGTCGGCAGTTGGAGACATCTACAAAATCAGCGGAATTAGGTAACTGTTATCCAGAAATTTAACTTTTGTCCTGATGAAGAAATTGTACTTTTCCACCATCTAAATTATAAATGTGGTGCTGAATTGCTGACATGACATGAATAAATCTTCTTGTGGCCTTGTGTACATTTGATTTCTTTGTAACATTGAGTATATTCAGTATTGCATATGATTGCTGCCTCTCAATTATTAAGAGGGGTTTATTTTTCAGTCTTTTTGGCGTGACATTATGTCCTACATTGTGAAATCACACTTCGAGCTTCAAGATAATTCGGTGCTCGTTAAAGGCAAAATAATTTTGTACTCGTTAAAGGCAAGAAACATTTTTTTAACATGAGTTCTTTGTCGGTACCTTATTTGCCAGTAGCTGCCAGCAACTCTCTTTGGCCAGAGTATGAGATCACAAATGAGGATGAGTGTGAACTTGATACAGATATGTCTACCGATAATGATACTGCTAGATCATTAATTCCTAGAACTTGTGTGGATGGATCAAACGCGAAGCTGCTGAAAGATCTCAAGGCAAGCTTCTTCTTTAATTGGTTTTGATAATTCGTTGAACTGCGATGCATATAGATTTTTCCTTTATGACAGGGAGATGATGACAAAAGGAGCTGGGCATTTTTCCAGGAGAGAATATCTCTGGCTCCAGGCCAGATCTTGAGGTGATCATATTCAGTTCAAACTAAGGAATTTTTTTCCTTTGTGTTTTGTTGTTATCCTTGTCTTCTAAGAAGATTTCCGAATTGGGACTTCTAATAAGATTGTGAATTTCTACATCCTCATCATCAACTCTATCCATTTCTCCGGTAAGCAGGTATTCTAGTGATGCTAAAGCGAAACCGCTGTGGCCTGTTTCTAGTGGTCGGCCATTGAGACCTGACATTCCCAAGTGTAACTACTGCGGTGGCACTCGGGGTTTTGAGTTTCAGGTGTTGTCCCTATGAATTATAAATTTATTTTTCTAACATTGATAAAATAGATTGACTCAAACATATCCCTCAAACTAAGTCGAATTTCTTCTTAAACCTATCGGAACTCAAATGATCAATATTTTCGACACCTTCACTCGCCCTTGGAATCTTTCGCTCATGTTTCCTAGGTCGATGGTTTCAGGTTTTACCACAGCTGCTCTATTACTTCCATGTGAAAGACAATGAGGATTCATTAGATTGGGCAACTATTGCTGTGTACACATGCGATGTCTCGTGCCGAGGAAATGAGGCTTATAAAGAGGAATTCGCTTGGGTTCAACTTGCGTCTCAGTCGACATCACAAAAAGTTAGCAATTCGTAGATTTAAGAACCCAGAAATGATTTGATTTGATGTCAAAGCTCCGCATCTCCCCATGTTTCTTGCTCATGTGCAAGGAAGCAATTTTCACATTGAAATAACAATTTTTTGGCTCTGTTCGGACGCTATTTTTGAAAATGATTTATTGTTAAAAAATATTATTAATCGAGATTATGAACAATTAAAAAAAATTATTTTTCGATATATTTTGTATTAAAAAAATTAAGTATCTTTCACTTGTGTTTTATGAAGTGTAATTTAAAACTAATTTTTTTAAAAAAAATTTAAAAAAATTGTTTATAAAAATCTTATTTAAACATATTTTTAATTCTAATAAGACTAGAAGCGTTTTTGGAAAACGTTTTTAAATGCATCGTATGATCTCATCTTCAATCCTGTATCTGTATTTATCGATGTTTCATTTCTTATCTTTTATCTTTAACAAACAAAACCATTTTGTTATTTCATATCAAAAGTCATCAGGTTGTTTCTAGGTAATGATGCATATTCTGTGGAGTCTATCATCAATAATCAATCTCGGGTTCAGAATCTCAATTAGCACTAAAATGTTAATTTGCATTATAAAAACTGCCTCTGCATGGTAGAGACCACAAACAAAAGCCCCTTAGCGCCCCATGACGGGAGTGGAGGACGGCCCTACGTGTTTCGATACGAAAAGACCTTCCTCTGAGCGATCAAATAGTGGCGCTTGAGTTGTTATACGGTTTGAAAAATTGGAGTTGCGCACCGTTACCACCAACTATAGTTTTTTGATAACGCGACAAACACTCGATTCTATAACGTGACCACCAAAATGAAACGAAAGTATGATATCATGATATGGAAACTAATCGTTCTGAATAGTTCATAATTAATATATATTATTTCGGTTATAAATTTAAACAGGACAATTGCATTTTAATGTGAAAACTCAAGCTAAAAAGAATTGCTCACTACTTGATTTCAGCTCAAGATTTTAGAAAATCTATATTCGATTTTAATAGATGAAAATACTAAAAATATGTTGATTCTTTCGGCACACTTTAATTATAAACTTATGTAATCCATCTCCTCCCAAACTAATGTGCATTGGACTTGGAGCTGATGAATTTGAAACACCGGCCCAAAAAATAATTTGTTTGAGGCCGGTCCAATTTGAATGTGTCTCCATTGTCAGAAAACCGAAGCGAGTACTTTGCAAATAAACCCTAAACCCTCTTTACCCTGAAAACCCTAAACCCCAATCCTCAAAATACTAGTGGCATAATTCGAATTAAAGATTGATTTTGCACATGCGATTAACTGGGTTTTAAACTGAAATAAAACCTCACTCTGCTTAAAACTCTTGATACTTTGTGGTATCTTGCAGCTCCAATGGATGAGATTATTGCGTCTGCGAAAAAAGAGGTACTCCCTATTATTTGTTAATTTAGTGTCCAGTTTTATTTCGATCAATGAGTACTGACTTGTCTTACTTTAGTTCAATGATTGTCGATTAGTGTTTTTCTATTTGGGAACGTGATGGGTTTTCTTTGCTGGTTTTCTAATGTAACCAGTTTATTTATATTTCCTGCTTGTTTTAGTTTTCGTTTTAAAATTGAAAGCAGTTTGTTATTTGTTGACGTAACATCAGTATTTTACAAGAGGTGTACTTGATATGACGGATTAATCATGTGCAAATTTATATGCACATCAACTTAAATTCCAAATTTGAAATTACCACATCTTACGATAATTGTAAATTAATAAGGTTCTAGTAGTTCTTTCAGTATTAATATGATGCCGAATTGCAAACTCGTTCATTTTAATTTATCACAGTCGAATCTGATTCTGCTATTCTAAAATGCTAATTAATTTTTTCTCATAATTAAAAACAAATAATAATCTAAAATTGGTAAAAAATTACTACATGAGGTTAAAATTTATAGACTGGTTTTGATACTGCTTTAGTAATATCTGAAAGATGATCCATGTTCTTCAATGAATTTAACTCAAATACTAAAATTATAATGCCGAATTCCATACTTATATTTCAAAATAAAAAATATTCAACTCTATTAATTTCATCATGTAAACAATATGTTATTAATCTAGTGTATCTTAAACATATATCAGTGGAACCTTGTTCTAAAATTTAAATATTTTAAAAATGAAGTTGATATATTTTAGGAATATTTATAAAATATTTACTGTTTTAAATTTTATTTGGTCATTTAATTGTTATTAGTACATTTAGGTATGTTTTTTAGAATCGTGTCGATATTATTGATGGCTTTACGCAAAAACACAAAAACTAAACTTATGATAATTCGGGTCCAAGATCTGTAAAAACAAATTCGAATTGTCCGATTATTTGATAAATTTAAATTTTAAATATTCTAAAAAACATAATTAAACCAATTAAGCCAAATTATTTAATTCTGTGTTGAATTATTCATTAGATAAATATAAATTATTACATATTTAAATTGTATTTTAATTTAATAAAAACATTCGACTGTCGCTGCTTGGTGGTCGGAATGGAAATTGAAGGCTGGTATAGAAAGGAGTCTACCTAAGCTATCTTTCAATACCAAAATTAAGGGATTCACGGCCGATGTTTCGAACTCGTTGTCGCTTGTGCTATGCGATTTTTGTTTCCATTTGTCGTCGATAATTTTCCATGTGAGTTTGGGCTCACACGGTGAATTCGCAGAAGAGGGCGGTTTTGGGGAAGAATTTTCGATTTTGATTTGGGGATTATAAAATCCCCTACATGAATTCGGGGCGGCATCACCGAATCTGTCTAGTAGTAGTAGTAAAAAATAAAAAAAAACGTTTTGGGCCGTTGGACTTTGGACCAAGCTGAACTCCTAAATTGCATATTTGCGTAGCGCCATAGCCACATATTTCTTGTTCCAGAATCACAAACCAGACTTTCAAATACATAGTTCCGTCAACCATTCATCCGTGTCCCATCCACCATCCGCGTCCGCCGTCTACTATCCACCATCCGCTGTCCATCGTCCGCCGTCCTCGTTACACTGGTATTTTACTCATTTATTTTTGTTACCAATTTACCATCTTTGTGTTTGTTTCTCACTTTTGAGTGTCTGTACACCATGTCTGCACACTGTACAACCATGACCATTCACCAAGCTCGGCCTTCTCAGTCCCATTGATTGATCGCTTCATCTGTCTGAAGGGAAAATAATTTATTAGGGACTAGAGTTGTATCACCCCTGTCCTTTCAAAGGGAAACTAAAAGAAGTGTAGACAGTAGATATGAATCTAAGCTCTAATTCGATCCAAAAATTGGAATGAAAAATGCAACTTAATTGATGGTATACTTTCAACCCTGAAACCAGCGGCATAATAGTCCAATTCACAACTGCTTACCATTATTCCTAGAGGAATCATGGATTTTGGAATCCTGGATTTGCTTGCAGGTGGGTGAGCAAGTTCTTTATTTGGTCCCATGAAGAAGACGGGGGATGGTTGTTCATATTTCGTGCTTTTATTATTTTCAATTAAACAGATAGTTAAATTATATAAAAAATTAAAGCGGGATGGGGATGGGGATGGAGGATGGGGATTCCCCGATTGGTAAAATCGGGGATGGGGGTAGGGACATAATTCGGGGTGGGGATGGGGATGGCAGACCCGTCCCCGCCGGCCCATTGCCATCCTTACCTCCTGTTCCCGTCTATCTGGGTAGATTTCGTGTTTGAGGAGTTCAACTCGATTTTTCCAGCTTTGTATACTTGGCTGCTCTGGTGAGCCAATTTCTCAATTCGAATTAATCTGGTTTTAGTTTGGTTATTAGTTGGAAAATGGGTTACTTTTGTTGGTTCTGAATGTTTACAACTTGGAGGTATACATTCCAGATTTCACTTGATTCTAGTGTCTAAGCTTTTATAATTGCTGTCCTGAGCTTAGTTTATCGTGTTGTTGTAGAATTAATGTTTCAACAGTGAGGTCAGTGCACATGTAGTTTCAAAATCGGTTTTAATGAATATGATCCATACAGATTCTGAATCCGCACTCTGAATAAACTTTGTAGTGCTTTGTGTTGGTTTCAATTTGGCACTGGAAGGACCTGATTTAGTTAATATATGGATTAGATAGAAATTTTCTACTGAAACATGTCAAAGCTGTGTTCTGCGGTTAATGTCGCGACGGTGCTTTTGGTTATTTATTTATTTTTTTTCTGATTTTTAGGTTTTATAATTCAGGAATTTGGACATAAGATTCAAATGAAACTTGTTTGGTAGAAGTATAGCAAATCTAGAATTGCTTGATTTGGAACTGAGGCGAAAGAGTTATGCCTATTTTCTGTAACTGCTACATTCTGAAATTCTGTGTGAAATACATGCCGCAACATTAGCTTACAATGAAATATGGTATCAATCCATCTAGATTTTGATGTAGTTTCAACAAAATCTTTTAGATCATTGAAATAGTTTCGAAATGACACTAGTTTTATGTCTTGAATTTAAAACGAATTAAATATGACTTTTCTTCTAAAATGTGTCAATTTTGATAGTTTTTTAAAGCTGGAATACGAGGTAAGTTTAATGGATTAAGCAAATAAATATTCGAAATGACACTAGTTTTATGTCTTGAATTTAAAACGAATTAAATATGACTTTTCTTCTAAAATGTGTCAATTTTGATAGTTTTTTAAAGCTGGAATACGAGGTAAGTTTAATGGATTAAGCAAATAAATATTTTTGATATTTTTAGTTTATAAGTTGCAAGTTTGAAGGAATTCAAAAGCTTAAATCATAGTTTGTTTGATCGAGCCTTGTTGTATCCGCATGTTTGATTGTTGTTTGGTTGGTGAATATTGATTCTATTTCGAGCATAGAAATGTTATTGGTGTTTTTAAAACTTTTGGGATGTCCTACTTATTGGGAGGTCATACCGAAATTTCCGTAGGTCCAAATGGAAAATTTATTACTCGTTTTCGCTGTTTACACTGTTAATCCTGATTGTTTGGTAATTAATATTAATTATGAGCACGGGCCCTCACGGTGTCTGTCGCAGTTGGCTAATCTGGAGATGGAAACAAATTTGATGAGGTTAGATTTTAGTTGATGGCAGTGTTGTTTAATTCTTGTTGTGTAATCCGCAGTGGAGATAATTTTTTTGTAATTTATAATGCTATAGGGTGGAAAATGATGGTGGGGATATTATCATGTTACCAGGAAAGAAAAGGAGAGAAAAGACGGTGAAAAATAGGTAATGGATTATGCTAATTTACTATGTTCTGCTTATTGGATTATACGGTTGTACGTTAGTTGCTGGGTTTTTTAAATTTTAGGTGCCCAACAACACAATGAATAAGACTACGAAGCTAAGCAACTCGCAGAAAAGAAAGTTGAAAAAGCTTGAGGTTTGTGTGCTTGTGATTCCTTCTATCAAATTAAGTAGTCAAATGTTCAATAGGGTTGATAGTTAGTGGTGGCATTTGTTTTTGAATTATTTGAATATGTAGGAGGACAAAGAGAAGGAAGTGCTTCTAGCGAAAAGCATCGAAACCTTAGAGTAACATTCCATTTGCCCCAACTGTTGACTATATTCACATAAAAGATTATTGTAAGTGTAATTTGATTGCTTTATGTATTATTTTCTCTCAGGAGGTACAAGATCCGAGATGATGTTTATTCCCTTATGTGGTCTTCACGGAACTTGGGTCAGGTCTGTGCTTGTCTCACAATGTGTTCTAATTTTAGCATAGAAAATTTCCAAATTCATGTGGTTAACTGATTGATCACAGGTTGAAACGGTTCTTCAAAAGCGTAGGAGGGAAGCCAACTTATTTAGAGCAGGTTTAGAATTGGCAGGTATTGATCGACCAGTAAAGAGGAGTGCCAGTGACGAGCCATCTTTTAATGTTGAACAAGGTGATAATATTTTAATGTCGCAATCAACCAACAACCAAAATAATTTGAAGCAGCCAATAGCAGAGGAGTCAATGCATGATGCTATTGTTTTAGCCAAGGAAATGGATAACGAGACTATTGAACCATCAAGGGCAGAACTTTCACAAAAACCTGTTCCATCAAGTTACAGCCATGAACAAACTATGAAGCTGAAGTTAAAGCCTGTGGTATACTCGATAATCCGCTTTATGTGTCGTACTTCCAAAATCTCTCTTTTGAAATATGAAAGCATGTGTCTAATAATGCGCTGTTCTTAGCCGCTTCCCTTCATTATACATATTTATGTTCTTCAATTGAATACAACTCATCTTGGCAATCGTGCAGGATACACTGCATGTGGATCCCAAAAACAGTGTCAACGGTCTGAATCTCACTATTCCGACTGTGATTCATGTGTCAAGGCCAAAGGAGGTGGAAATGACAAGAAGGGATCTTCCTATTGTCATGATGGAACAAGAAATAATGGAAGCCATTAATGAGCACAGTAGTGTTATTATATGTGGTGAAACTGGTTGTGGTAAGACCACCCAAGTTCCTCAGGTTAGTATTTTTCAAATCATTTCCTAATATTTACAGTAAAATAATTGCGTATAGTGGGTTTCTCACATCTCTCGCGATGTTGGTAACTTTCAGTTTCTTTATGAGGCTGGTTTTGGCCCAAACCATGTCCATGCTCGTCGGGGGATTATTGGTGTCACCCAACCTCGCCGAGTTGCAGTGCTTGCAACTGCTAAGCGTGTGGCTTTTGAGCTTGGTCTCCGTTTGGGTAAGGAAGTAGGTTTTCAAGTTAGACATGACAGAAGGGTTGGAGATAATTGCTCAATCAAGTTCATGACAGATGGAATCTTGCTTCGAGAAGTGCAGGTTTTTACTTTGTTCTTATTTGTAGTTTTATTGACTAGCAACTGGTCACACACGATATGCCTGTAAAATCATACATTAATACTATGTGTTGCATAAATTTTGTTTCTCAAGTTTTGATGTAGTTGTGATACTTACAAAATTAAATAGGACATGAGATTTAGCAAGATGAATTTTTATAATTATGAGATTTGAAATTGAGCACACTTTATACGTAATAAAATATATACATTAAAAATAAATAAACAGAATAATTTTTCAAAGGATGAAATTCAAAAAACAAAATTATATATATTTATAGGTAAATGTAGGAGCGTAACTTTTGAATAGTAGTTGTTTGTGCTTTATAATGCAATAACATCCTGACCCTATTTTACTAGTTAATTGCTTGTTCAAATATGTTGTACTTGAAGTGTTAAGAGGGTTAATTTTACTTGACAGTTTGCTATATATCTTCACTGATTATTTTTCTTCTACCTACGAACATGTTGTGGGACTTGAGTGATGAGGTTGGCGATTAAGCCCTCATCTTCAATTGTATCTGTTATTAGATGCATTATTTTTTTGCAATTTATTTTATTCTCGTCAAATTTGCCATTCCCATTTCTCTCTCTTTTGTGACTTCATCTAATTTCAGTTTTTTATGTTGTAGAGTGATTTTCTCTTGAAGCGCTACACTGTTATAATTTTGGATGAGGCACATGAGAGAAGTTTGAATACAGATATACTGATTGGAATGCTTTCTCGAGTTATCAAAGAGCGTCAAGTAACTTCATCTGTCTTTCTATGCAAAATTTTGTGGTAAAGTGCTATGTGAAAATTCTATGCATGATTAACTTTATTACCTTGTATATTCTTGCAGAGGGAATTTGAGGAGCAACAAAAGAGAATTCTTTCTGGGGAAACTATTGAATTTGAAAATAGGATATATCCTTTGAAACTTGTTCTAATGAGTGCAACACTGCGGGTAGACGATTTTGTGTCTGGGGGAAGAATTTTTCATGACCCCCCACCTGTTATTGAAGTTCCAACTCGACAGTATCCAGTCACCATACATTTCTCAAAGAGAACGGAGATTGTAGATTATATTGGTCAAGCGTTTAAAAAAGTTTTGTCGATACACAAGAAATTGCCCCCTGGTGGCATTCTTGTTTTCGTTACAGGACAGAGAGAAGTAGAATACCTTTGTCAGAAATTACGCAGGACTTCTCGTGCAATGACCGGAAGTAATGTACAAGAAAACGATGGGAAATTTTTTGTACATGAAGAGAAACCTCTAGAAGAAATTGATATGAAAGAGATCACTGATGCATTTGAATGTCAAGGAGATTTTGGTGATGAGACTCCTGATCAATTTAACATTCACATGGAGGAGAATGATGGCAATTTATTTGAAGATGAATATGATAACACCTATAATTCAAGTGAAGATAGTGATCTGGATTTTACCCCGATGATGAAAATTATTCAAAATCGATGTCTGCCGAGTCTGATGGTAAGCTTGTGGATATTTTGGGAGTGGACAAAGGCATTGAATCTTTAAAGGCTGCTTTTGAAGCCTTAGCCAGGAAAAAAGGTCCTCTGCCAGACAATACAATCCATGGTGTTACCCGAACACTTGGAGGCCTAAACCAACTTAGTTCCATTGCTGAAAAAAATATTGAGGACAAGGTTATTTGCAACGGTACACTTAGGGTTCTGCCTCTTTATGCCATGCTTCCTGCACCAGCCCAGCTTCGTGTATTTGAAGAGGTAAAGCGAGAAGAGCGTCTTGTTGTTGTTGCAACTAATGTAGCTGAAACCTCTTTGACCATTCCTGGAATAAGGTATGTTGTCGACACCGGACGAGAGAAGGTCAAAACTTACAACTCTTCCAATGGCATGGAAAGTTATGAGATACAATGGATAAGCAAGGCTTCTGCAGCTCAGCGTGCTGGGAGATCTGGAAGAACTGGACCTGGACACTGTTATCGCCTATATTCTTCAGCGGTTTTCAATAACATGTTTCCAGACTTCTCAAGTGCTGAAATATTAAAAGTTCCCGTTGATGGTGTTGTCCTCCTTATGAAATCCATGCATATTGGCAAGGTAAGTTTTTGTTTTATTTATAGATTTGATTACCATTTTTACTTCCATTTGTTATTTTGGTCAGATTACATAATATTTTTGTTTTATTTATAGATTTGATTGCCATTTTGACTTCCATTTGTTATTTTGGTCAGATTAAATAATAACCCTTATAGCTTTTAGAATTTGTCATGTCCTTTATTGTTGTTAGAAAGCAGAGCCATTTTATTTGGTTTGTCTCTTTAGCATGTACAATACAATATCTTGGTTTATCTTCTTTTTTGTTTTGCTCCAATAGTTCTACGTTATATACAGGTTGCCAATTTTCCTTTCCCTACACCTCCGGAGACCAATGCTTTGATTGAAGCAGAGAATTGTCTGAAGGTTCTTGAGGCACTTGATTCCAAGGGAAGATTAACCCCTCTAGGGAGGGCCATGGCTCACTATCCTATGAATCCTCGTCATTCGAGAATGCTCCTCACTGTTATTCAAACTATGCAAAAGGTGAAAGATAAATGTCGAGCAAGTATAGTTTTGGGTTATGCAATTGCAGCAGCTGCAGCTTTGAGCTTGTCAAATCCTTTTATCATGCAATTTGAAGGAAACCATGATGATACAGATGATTTAAAGCATGCCGAGCAAGATGGTTCTATAGAAAGTGAGAACATCTGCGACAAAGGAGAAAAGGCTAGGAGAAAGAAATTGAAAGAAATCGCCAAAGCTTCTCATGAAAAGTTTTGTAACCCAACTAGCGATGCTTTTACCATTGCCCATGCACTTAAGTGTTTTGAACTTTCTGAAAACCCTGTTGAGTTCTGCAGTGATAATGCTTTACACTATAAAACTATGGAAGAAATGTCCAAGCTGAGAAAGCAGGTTCTTCAACTAGTTTTCAGCTCAAGTACACGTGATTTGCAGCAAGAATTTTTGTGGACTCATGGTACTCTCAAGGATGTGGAGTGTTCTTGGAAAATTTCGTCAAATAAACATAATCTTTTGCTAAATGAGGAGGAAATCTTATCTCAGGCTATTTGTGCTGGTTGGGCTGATAGGGTTGCAAGGCGTATTAAAGCAGCTTCTCTTTTGTCAGATGGAGATAGAAAAGTTAAGTCAGTAAGGTATCAAGCTTGCATGGTCAAAGAAACAGTTTTCCTCCATCGATGGTCATCTGTTTCTAAATCTCCTCCTGAATTATTGGTTTATAATGAGTTACTGTACAGTAAACGACCATATATTCACGGTGCCACAAGCGTGAAGTCAAATTGGCTTGTTAAGTATGCCCAGCCATTGTGTAGTTTCTCTGCACCCCTTTCTGATCCAAAACCGTATTATGACCCAATAACTGATCAGGTCTTCTCTTGGGTAACTCCTACCTTCGGTCCCCATTTGTGGCAGCTTCCTCTGCATAGTTTACCCGTCAAAGACAATTTTCATCGAGCAGTGGTGTTTGCTTGTTCTTTACTTGAAGGACAAGTTCTGCCATGCCTAAAAGCTGTCCGTAAATACTTGGCAGTCTCACCTTCAAGTATTTTGAAACCAGAAGCATGGGGCCTTAAACGGGTGGGCAATTTGTTAAGCAAAATGAGTTGGAGAGGAAGAGTCATTGACAGTTGTACTAAGTTAAGAAATTTGTGGAATGAGAATCCTGCGGAGCTGTTTCCTGAAATTAGAGATTTATTTCAGGGAGGATTCCATATGCAGTTCGAAGAACTCTGGGTTGAGATGCTCCATCAGATTAACTTAGATCAGGAAGAAAGATTCTCTGTTACTGCCAAGGGGAAGAAAAGGAAGAGTCTGACTTCCAGGTGATATAACCGATATCTGTGTGTTTGTGATTGTTCTTTACTGATCCTTTGTTTGATGCTTTATTCTTTTCTTGTTAGTCTTATTCCTTCTATTGAAATGATATTTACAGTATTGGCACTCAAAGATTGAAACCTTTGTGATGCCACTGGAAACATCACCTGATGAGAAAAGCATGATGAGTTAGCTCCTCTATATAATTATGGATAGTTGTCCGATGCCCAGGGATCTCTTCTCTTCCCTTCATACGTGGAAACATGCCACTCAGTGGTATCTCATATGACAGTACACTTCTCGCTTTTCCAAGTATGATATTTACGTTTCTGCATTACTGTTATGCAATGCTAAAAGCTTCTGTGATAAAATATTATTAACGTTGATTGATTGTAACAATGCTTGAAAATTTAATAGTAATTTGATTTAACTCGGGAAACAATCTGGATAATCATGATAAATTACGAGAAACAAGTGCAAACTTGTATACGACATAATTTAATTAGTCAATTAATTTAGTTTAATCATTCATTAGCTGCTTCCTGATTCAATGTGCAAAATTTAGCTTCAAACAACAATTCTGTAGATTCATCCACGTGATTATTTCGTCTACCGTCAACAGTAATCTCCAACTTCAACAATAGTTCTATAAATATTTTGGCTAGTTTCCCTTCATATATTTCCTGCGTAGAAATAAGATGTGTGTTGTTTTTTCTAAAGAATGGTATCTATCTATGCTAGGTCTGAAACTCTCTTATGACCATTTCAGCTGTCTGTGTAGAATTTATTTTGGGAGGTAATGGCATCATCACAGCTGTTGTTGGAGCAGAGCAAACAAAACATCGTGGATCCGCCAGCCAACATGGAGAATGTAATGAGCTATCCACCTTATCCTTCTGATGAAGGTCCCTTATGATGCCTGAGAAACTATTGTTGAGTAGGATCTCCCAATAATTGGTATATCTATTTTATTGACTAGATCATCCCCTCTCGAGTGGAGTGGTTCGGAGCTTGTAGAAATTTGTGTCCTGGTAGATGCTTAGAGAGGAAGCTTGGCGAGATTTTATTTAATAATGCATAAACTCGTTGGGAAAGCTACTTATGAAAATACTAAAGTTCCATTTTGCATAAATAAATAAAATCTGCACATCATAAACACTTTTTCTCTCAACCATCCCCATTCTTTTATGTAATTACTCAGTTTTCTCAAATATATGTTTCTTTTTTATTTTCATCTGAATAACTTTTCCGCATGGATATTTTTTTGGTTGTCATTATGTATAATTATGCATAATGTATTTATTTATTTATTATATGATATCAATGAAATATTAAAGCTGTAAAATGGCTAGTCAACTACAAAACAAAACAGTTTGGTCTTGAGATAACAAAAAGAAACATGAATTCTACTTGAATTCGACAGATTCTATTACATATGAAATATTTTTGAATCCATTCAATTTGTTCATATCTTTTGAATTTAACATAAAAATACATGGAAGGACTAAAGGCATGATTGGTACATTATAATAGAACGAAGTAGGAATTAAATGAATTTTGAAATGAAATAAGAATAAGAATGGAATCTTAAATTTATTTCATTCCAATGGTTGATATAGAAAATAAAACAAGAATGAAATGAAATCATTTTAATATCAAATATTTTTTTAACTAAATTCAAAATAATATCCACGGACATGTTTATTGTTATTAATATTTTGTTATTATGTTTACAGTTTTATTATTACATAAAATTATAACTTTCAATATTTATATTATTATTATATGATATGTAATATAATAAAATGTAATTTAAAAATCGTATGATATTTTATACATATATAGATTTGAATGGTAATAACTATCCATGTTCAAAATGTATGAAATGATCTATGATATGAGATTAGTCATTTCTAACCAGAAAACATGAGGAAATGAGAATACTTATTTCATCAAACCACAGCGAATATATTGAAGTATTAATAGAAATGACATTGCAACGCTTACGTGTTTTTCTGAAATAGTCAAAATAAACTAAGATTGCTTTTGGGATTAAGCTTTTTAATGTTAGAGCCCATGAAATCAACTCCAAGCTTGTTGTCGGCGTAAATATTCTTCCTTGTCCTTCGCTCCCGATCGCGTACAGACCAGAATCAGTCGTCGAAGAAATGCGCGAAGCGGAATACCATGACCTATCGGACGATGCTGATTATGCTGCATCGTCTCAACAGGTAATCAATTCGGCACACTCGCCATTAAATTTCATTCAGGTTTTATGGATTATGCTTAGCTCCAAATATGAGAAAGTTTGGCCGTGGAGATTTGATTTTTGAAACGGATTATCATTTTTAGCTTCGTTTGCATTGAGAGCAGTAGTGCGTTGAGTGTGTTATTGTATGCAGGGTGTGATTTTGGTTTTGTTCTGGATTTTCATTTGTGATTTTTGACGTGAAATTAGGGCTCCTCACTCGTGGCTCGGACTGACAGCAGTAAACGCAGCTCATTGCATGAGCCTGGGGTTGCGGAAATCTTGTATTCAATGGATAACGTGGCAATGCATCCTACTCGGTATGCTTCAGAGAGAATCAGAGGCCGGTTGAAGTTGATTAGGCAAGGGAATTCTATTCTTATGGTATCCATCATTCTTTCTTATATAAGAGGAAAAGATTGTTACTTTGATTTAGGTTTTTCTTGCCGTTGTACTATGTTTCGAGGATATTGTTTTGGGGATTCTTGTTCTTCAATGATTGAAGAATATATGTTGTTCGAATCTTAAGGAAGCTATGGTGGAAAGTATAAAATTTTCAACAACTAACTTTTTGTAGTCTGTCCTCGAAGTAACCTTTTAATTTGAATGTGCTTATGCACTATGCAGACATGGATTCCTTACAAAGGGCAAAGCTCGAATGGTAGGTTTTCTGAGGAAGGTGTGATCTCAAGTAACTTCTCCTCATGACACAATATATGCATTTTTTTTAACCAAAATGTTTATGTTTCCAATGATTTTGTGCAGATAAAAATCTATATTCCATTAGGGCAGTGCCATTTACAGATATTCGTTCAATACGTAGACACACTCCAACACTGGGTTGGCAATATGTTATAGTAGTTATGCAATCAGGTATTATGTTAGTCGTTATTCCTACCAATTCTTAACATTTGCAAGGACATACTGTGTGCTGATTGATTAGGGCATGTGATATGCATTTTTTAATCCGTTAACTTAGTGTAGAGAGATGATGTGGTGGAAAGTTGCAAGGCTCTGTCTAATGTTTTTTTTTTAAATCATATTCCTATTGGGATTCACAATTTTTTAAGAAACTGAATTATTTCCAAATACATCAGTTAGTTAGATCCCAGTACGAGTTACCAATCCCCTTAAATTTACTATAGACAAGTCACTCTTGCTAGCAAAATAGTTCATGGATCTACTAGTTCTAGATTTTCATCCTCGACTCTGCCTTCATTAATTTAAACACTTATGTTAATAGTTGTACCCTTTTGTTCCCAGTACCTATTATCATTGCCTCTTCCCCTTCAACTACAATCACTGCCACAACCCTCTTAACTCACATTTTAACATATTATATTGCTTGCATAACATAGCAGCACTTATTATACCATTATGTATGCACCATTTGTTGTGAATATTTTATCATTCATTAACCATCTTCTTTTCTGCCTTTGCTTGGAACACATATTTTTTATTTAATTTTCTGTTATGTGAGGTGTTAAAAGAACTTCGATGTTTATTGTTTAATTTTCCTTTTTTTAAATCTTAAGTTACTGAATTGCTGTTAGAGGGGCATGTTACTGTTCCTTAAACCTTTCTTGTTGGATCTTGTTTATAGGTTGTCCTTGCCATCTTGCCATATTGAGTTTTGGCATTAATTCACAATTCACTCACTTCAATTCATGTTATGTATTTCTTGCAGGACTAGCTTTTCCTCCCCTGTATTTCTATAATGGAGGAGTGAAACAATTTCTGGCTACCATTAAGCAGCATGTTTTTCTCATGAGGTAAAATTTACTGCAATTTTGTAATGAATATAATTTCTATAGCATCGTCAAACCATGGACTTTTAAGCTATTTACTCAAATTCTATTTAGTTGACTGGTGTTTTATTTCCAGGTCAGCTGAAGATGCCAATGTTTTTCTTGTGAATGATTTTCATAATCCTCTCCAGGTAATTGAATAGTTAGTTGCATAATTCGCAGATTATATAATAAGCTATGCATTGGTTGTGATATGGGCCAGAAGGAAGAAGGCCAGCAGGGCGGTAATGAAGTAGGCCAGCAGAAAACATGTCATACAGAGAAGCCTAAAATAACTCTGGTATATTCGAGAAGGAAGAATAAAGGAAGAGAGCGGGAGCGAGAGGCACGTGAGGAGAGGAACGGTTATAAAGAGGATGAGGGAGGGAGTTAGAAGGCATTCGGGAAAATAACTGCACACACATACACTAGCCCAGCTAGGTGGTAGCAACCGAGTAGTTAATCTTGGGGAGAGGTGTAATCTCGTTTGAGAATTAATCCAATAATCAGGCTGATAATCATTGCCGACCTTTTCTTTCTTCAGAGGTCTCTATCTTCTTTGGAACTTCCTAGGGATGTTCCCGTTTCAAGTGTTACATCCCCAACTCGTTTGGCTAATGAACTACCCTCTAATGATGATCACGCAAAGGATGCTTCTAATAAAAAGCTTTGCTAGTAGTTTTCGTGAAAATGTCAGTCAGAGACGGAAACATCATGATCCTGCTCAGGATCTGTCGATTCAAGTGCTGGAGAAGTTCTCACTTGTTACCAGATTTGCTCGAGACACAACTGCCCAGATCTTTCGGGATGGTCGAGTTGGGGAGAGGAAGCGTGATCAATCTTCTCCGGAGCATCACCCCAGCAGATTTGAGGATTCTGAAAAAGTTCCTGAAGTGCCTGTATCACCTGATCGACTAGAGGTTTGCTTCATGGTTCCTCCTTTTGAATGATTCTCTATAACTTTGACTTTAGGGATGATTGCAATTTATCTGTTGTTGATATCTTGTCCTCGATGATTAAGAAAGACCCCTTTAATGTTTCAAAAGTTCCATATAAGTAACTGGGTGGATCCACGAGGATTTAGTCATGTAGATCTGGCTGTCTGTTTTCTGAATTTGTAAGCGGTTATATTTTGCTAAAAGCTGCTAGCACGGAGTTAAATATATCAATTCACCTGATGTGGTTATTGTTACTATGTAAAAAAAGGATCAATCGTAGAAGCATACTGTGGAATTCCATGCTCTTGGCATGCCTAATCTCGTTTTGGAAATGATAATCTTGGGAATGATAATTGCCTTGATGCTATCAGATTAAAATGTCCAAATTGTTGTCAACTTGGTTCCTACAAATCCAAATTATTTTGGTTTTGCTTACAATCCCAAATCAGGACCATCTAATTCAGGCCTTTGTCCTTTCCGCACAGAAAACGTCATCTAGGAAACAATCTTCTGGTGAAGAAGCAGCAACCGATGTTGGAATGTTTGAGCTTATCAATTTTAAAGAGGTATACAAAGGAGCTATATTGTTGTGCATGTTCCTTCACCTTTATGTTCTTTGTATCATCTTTTTAACATGAAACTGTTTCTACTTATAATTTAGAGGGACGTTAGTTATATTTGTCGGAGTTGCTAGCCGATCTACCTTGACATCTATACGAAATTATGCTTGTTGTCTTGATTTACTTAATAAATGTTGAAGCTGAAACCCCCTTTCTTTATTGTTGAGGTATTTGCTCTGACCAATTTTCAATTTAGTTTGGTGCCTTGAAAGTGTTCTCTATGTATTAGTGTTGAGGAATCGTCTGCAACATGCAGGATGATCATGGACAAATCTGAAGTGTATTTAAGATTTCAGTGAATGAAATAATTCACGCACCTAGTTAAAGCAAGTGCCAATATTTTAGTCAAACGAATCTGAGATGATTTTAAATCAGATTTATATGAACGAAATTATCCATTTTACCTATTTAAAATGCATGAGAACCAGAGCCAGTATATTTGTAGCTTTGGATATCCTTTACTTTATTTGGATGCCATCCCATTCCCTTACTGCCGACCAATGGATTCAGAAATTGATTTATGATGCAGAAATTGGTTTATGATGCCTGGCAATAAAAGCTAGTTTGCTTGAACTACTTGTCAATTTCGTGCAACTTGCCTTTCTAAGACCCTATCCAATTTTCATGTAATATTTCAGATAATATATGCCTGTTTGAATTGGGATCGCGTAAACTACTTGTCTCATTCGACCGAATAGATAATTCTTCTTTTTGATTTTTCTCATCTTCTATTAAGCGACAGGTGTTGTAATGTTTCTTCCCTTTGGCAGTTTGATAAATTATCGCTTGTTTGGGGAAAACCACGCCAACCACCTTTGGGACATGAAGAGGTAAAATGATGTTTTGTACTTCACTTGTGTACGGAAGTTTGCTTTTTTTTCGTTGTTACTAAAATAGGGTGTTGCAACAGTTCTCTTCTACTATATTGTCTTTCATTCTGCATTTTCTTGGTTATTGATAATATATTTATCAAGGGCTGATTCATGGCTGAAACTGGCTGACATGGAAAACACTACTCACTTATCGAGTGTTACATGAGTAAATTAGTATTTTGACAATTGGGGTTGTGTTATAAGTTTTTTTGGCCGCATTTCTTCCCGTCTTTTCTTCTATTTCTCGTGTATCAATTTTTTTATTTCTTCTTCCTCACTTTCCAGCCTTTCTTCAGTTTTTTAGTTTTTATTTCAGTTTCTTAGTGAGAATGGGTGAAGGTATTCTGCCTAAAAAGTGTATACAAGTAATTAATAAGAAAACACTAAAGATCTTAGCCATAAAAAATTTTCAAACGTGCGCACATGAAAAATGAGATTGTCAACGACCAAAGTTACAGATATATTGGGTTTGTACAACTGGGCAGACATTTCTTGAATTTTTAACTTGCCAGGTTTGGGCAGGTAGATGGGTTTCCACGTTGAAATTTGGTAGAATACCATGAATGCAAAGAACCCTGTTCCTTGAGCTTTAATGCCTGTATTTGAATCGAATCTTAAAAAACCGAGATGTGACAAAATTAAGGGCTTGGCAGTGCCAGAACCAATTCAAATATTATTTGCAAGCTCATTCAAGCAGGTTTATCAGCTTTCTTAACTATCTGGATGCCCTAGAGTCCCTATGCTGTGTGTTGCATCATTTACCATTTTATCCCATCTTCTATTGTAGTTAAATATCGTACCTTTCTTTTATAAGAAATGCCTTGTGATACTGATATTTAATACAACTCATCGTTCGTAAATGTTACCTCAACTTTTGAGACAGTTCTAAAAAAAAAATCTTTTTAAACTATCCACGATTTTTTCTCTGTCACGGCTACTATCATTGTTTTTGCTATTTCATACTGTTATTACTTGACACCATTTCATTATGTTTTACCAAATACCATTTCAAAAATATTATGAAACTCCTCAAAATTTTTTGAATTGGAAAACAGACTAAGCCAACTTAATGCTGCCTTTGCTTTTTGTAAAACCATGAAATCTGAAATACATTGTTTCAGATATAGAAAAGGGAAAAAAAGAAAAAATAAGAAAGAATTGTGTGATGTATTAGATTGTTCATTACTCTCTCTTGTTTTCAGTTTTGTGTGATGTATTAGATTGTTCATTACTCTCTCTTGTTTTCAGTGGATCCTCTAAAGTATGAGTTGATGTTTTTTCTCTTGGTTAACTTATATATCCTCATCATTGACACGAACAATGAAAGTGTGTTGCTTTTTAGTTTAACACTATGTTTACTAGTAAAGCAATTGCTTTTAACATGGCTATTATGTTTGGTTCAAATCCAATATATGTTCTTGCAGTGGATTACCTTCTTGGATATAGAAGGGAGAATAGTGGATTCAGAAGCGCTGAGAAAGAGAATCTTCTATGGGGGCATGGAGCACAATATGCGAAAGGAGGTATGTTTATTGGATGAGATTTTTGTGTTGATGCTGGAGGACTTTATGCTTGTAAATTGACAGATATACCTTTTTTCTCCCCAGTAATGCTGTCACTTCTCTTGTAATTTTACAGATTTGGAGATTTTTATTAGGTTGTCATTCATATGATTCAACATATGCAGAAAGGGAATACCTTGTCTCCGTAAAAAAGTCAGAGTATGAAATATTGAAAAGACAGTGGCAGGTCTGTGGATAATGTTTACTTTGTTACTTATGTTTATGGACTATCTTGGTAATACTTATGAACTGTTGTTCAATTATCTGGTTACAAATTATTTTGCTTTTCCTTTTTGCGATGTATATTTTAAAATGAGATTTTTCGACTTCTTTTCCTATTTAAGTGAGAAACTTTAGCTCTGCATCATTAATTAATCCTTTTTATTGTTTAACCGTGAGAAGGGAACACCTGTTGTCGAATGCAAGCCATCCTTTAAACCTGAATGAGGGCACAACTTTTACGACATCAAGACGTTATACATAAGCAAAATTCTTTGACAACTCCTCTGGAGACGGTACAAATAAATTTCCTTCCTAATATTTTAGCTCCTAGAGGAGGTCATTCAATATGGTAGAGAGTTAATACAAGTGGAGATCTTGGTCTTGTCATCACCACTATACTGAAGAAAAAATAACTTGTTCTTTAGGGCCTGGCTTTTGTAAAGTCTTCGCCTGCTCGGTCAGGATGCATTATATATTGAATCGTAACGGTGACAGTTTGAGCTTTTTAAAGATATTGTTATTCAGCAATGTTGATATGGTTGGCCAATATCAACTTCTCTACTGGTTTTGTTTTCTATTAATCATGCTGGGAACAGTTTAGCTTGAACAACATATTGGAGTGAATATTTTGTAAAATATGATACGTCATGCAGTGTGAAAATTTCAGTGAGGCATCGCCCTAAAATTGGAAGTGATTCCATGACTAATATCTCAAAGGAAGCATTTAAAACTTTGGAATTTATTATATCTAATGGTTTTCATGACTTGTGTCCTGCACGTTTAGTTTTGATCTGGAGAGTTTAGTTATGATTGTTGCAGAGCATTTCAGCAGAGCAGGCAAAAAGATTTACTAAATTCAGGGAGAGGAAAGGTCTTATCGATAAGGATGTGGTATACTCTACTAAAACATCTAATTTATATTGCATTCTTAGGTCATGATGCTTGACGACATTAATAAAACTTGTTTACGATTTCCAGGTGAGGACTGACAGGTCACTCTCATTTTATGACGGAGATGATAATTCCAACGTGTATCTGTTACGTGATATTCTGTTGACGTATTCATTTTATAATTTTGATCTTGGATATTGCCAGGTAGCTAACTTTGAGTATCATAGATTGGACAAGTGAAACACACTATACTATTTCATTGCCATTACCTCTGTTTGCTTGCTAGCTAATGCCTTTTTTTTTCCTTAGGGCATGAGTGATCTTCTCTCGCCCATTGTGTATGTTATGAGGGATGAATCAGAATCCTTTTGGTGCTTTGTTTCCCTTATGGAACGCCTAGGACCCAATTTCAACCGTGACCAAAGTGGGATGCACTCTCAACTTTTTGCATTGTCCAAGGTTCTTTCTCCGTTACTATTGTTAGCTTGTCATCTCAGTGCATATTTTGTATTTGGATTGCGTTATGGGAATTGGATGTCTTATTAATTTTGTAGGTCTATCTCATCATTTTCCCAAATTTTTTGCTTTTGATTGTCAGGATGTGACAGATTTTTGACTTGACATTGATATTGGTTATGATTTCCCAGGAATTTTGTGTACATTATCAATGTTGTACTCACATGATCACTTGAATTTGGTGCTGGAAACCATAAAACTAGACTTTTTTTTACCCTTGATCAAATTAAAAGTCATCCTACTGGAAGCTTTTAAATTAGAGCGTCTTTTTGTCTTTCATTGCTTATCTTGATCCTGCACTTTGCTCCAACATGGCTTCTTATTGGATGCTTTTCCTTGTGTTTACCTTAGGTGTTTCACTTGAGCAATATTATGTATTTCTAGCAAAGCTTTTTTCATCTTAAGTAACGTGTGTTTTTGTCATGCAGCTGGTCGAGTTGTTAGACAGCCCATTGCATAACTACTTTCAGCAGAATGACTGCTTGAATTATTTCTTCTGTTTCCGTTGGATACTTATACAGTTTAAGAGGTAAGTGAGACTGCTACTTTTATCTCATCTCAGATATATTGATTTGTTTAAGCTCGTGAAATGGTCGGATACAAAACATTAACATTTTGAAAATTTTCATTTATTTGAAGTACTTAACAAGAAATTAAATACTTGGCAGCTGACGGGAAAATCATGGTCATTTGATTTGCTAGGTTGTAATTATGAACGGAATACTAATTTATCTTTTCTTAAATCATTTCCTTGAGCAAGAACTAGATGACGTGCCATCAGACACGACATGGGTGGATTTTGTGAATTCTCATGTAAGACAAGCACGAACTATTAAATTTTAAGCTGTAATCTAGAAGAATTGTGTCAGTCCACCTTTGGAAGAGTCGAGATAGAAAAAGATATCGTTAATGAGGTTCATATCTATGTTTCAGTTTGCTCATTTGGCGATTCTGATTATTGCAGAGAATTCGAATATGAGAAGACAATGCGTCTGTGGGAGGTATTATGGACTCATTATCTGAGCGAGCATCTGCATCTCTATGTTTGTGTTGCGATCCTCAAGCGATGCCGAAGTAAGATTATTGGAGAACAAATGGATTTTGACTCGCTCCTAAAATATATCAATGAGCTGAGTGGTCATATTGACCTCGACGCAATCCTCAGGGATGCCGAAGCACTGTGTATATGTGCTGGTGAGAATGGCACAGCTTGTATTCCCCCTGGAACCCCACCTTCATTGCCAATTGAGGATGCCTCGATATATCATCAGCCAGATGCCGATATACTTTAAGATTGTTTCGTAATCATATTCCGAGCGTTGTAAATAAAAATGGGACAAGTTTTTCGTTACATTTACCACTTGAGGTACATTATATCTTATGTTTTTGGTATTGAAGTGCTAAAATCGGATATTTCACGGAGGTATCTGAATTGAGTAGTTGGAAATACATGCATTTCGAATTCATTTACGTTGTTAAATAATTATAGAAATATATATTGCATCATACACCTTATTTTGACAGTAAATAACCCAAGCAAGCACTTGCACTGACACGAAATATTGGCCTCAAGCACAATGGATTTCAAATGACTCCAATATTTTAAGCATCCGGTGTGATTACTATAATCTCAATTAATGTGAACCTATATGTGATTGCAAATTTGAATTTCTTTTGTGTAAATTATCTAATCAAGAAAAATATATTGAAAATCCAAGATTCCAACCGCTTCTATCCTAGCCAACCTTAACGTCTTATAAATTATCCAAGATTCATTCATATACGTAAACCTACCTTTAGCAATGTGTCCCACATACCCAAACACGGAGTTAGTGTTCCGGTCCATGGGCAAGGATGACAACAGGGAGATCGGTTTTGCAATTATCATCCTAGGCATGAATTCGGGGATCCTATCTACATCCTCATGGGATCGGTTCGGGGACGGGGATCCCCGACTCTAATATATTAAATATATATATACGGGTTCGGGGAGTTCAGGGATAATTACTATCCCCATCCATGTTCAATTCGAGGATTTCGAAAAATCCCTGTATCTGTCTGTTTCGGGTTTTTCCCAGGGGACCCCAAACTCGATGGGATAATTGTTATCCCTATACGTGGGTTGGCCTAGCTACAATTTTTTCTCAAGAAATTAATTTATTTTTCAGCCTAAATTGATAATAAAAGTAACTCTAAAATAAATTTCCAAGTGGCATATAATTGGGCATCTAAGCAGCTATACTAGAGATTTTAATTTACTTTTTAATTAATTATCAATTATTATTATTATTAATTATTAATTTCCATATATAACCTTTTCAATTTAAACAGTTCTGTTATTTATCATAGAAGCTAAACCTTTACTTACTTCTTTATTTATCAGTATAATGCTAAACTTTACTTAAGAACTACCTCAGTTAGATTAATTTGTCATATAAGCTAAACTCTTACTTCTTTTATTTACCAGTATAATGCTAAACTTTACTTAGGAACTATATCAGTTAGATATATTATGAAAACGACGAGGGAATATTATTCAATTGGACAGATAAAAGAATTTCTTTCATCTTATGAAGAAATTATTTTTAAAGATTGAATTCTTGGCTACAAACTATCATTTTGGTATAAAAGAGTGCCAATTTCAGAAAATGAATGAAATGCTGAGAGTGAAAAATATGTCTAACGTGGCGGTGCTAGACAACGGCGGCGGCCTCCTTAAGGCGGGGTTCGGCGGCGAGCGTGACCCCACCTGCGTCGTTCCCAATTGCACCGCGCGGCCCCCCTCCTCCAAGAAATGGCTCCTCGCGGACCAACTGCTCGGCCCGGAGGAGGACCTCACCTCGGCCACCCTCCGCCGCCCCTTCGACCGCGGTCATCTCATCAACCCCGACCTCCAGTCATCCATCTGGGCTCACCTCTTCACCACCCTCAAAATCTATCCCCCCAACACCTCCATTCTCCTCACGCAACCCCTTCTCACACTCCCCTCCATTCAACGCTCCGTCGACGAAATCATCTTCGAAGAGTTCAATTTTAAGTCCCTTTACGTGGCCGATTCCCCATCACTCGTGCATTTGTACGAGGCGTCCAGGAGGCCATACGGATTGATTTCGAAAGCGCAGTGTAGCTTGGTGGTGGACTGCGGGTTCAGTTTCACTCACGCGGCGCCGGTGTTTCAGAATTTCACGCTCAACTATGGTGTGAAAAGGATGGATCTTGGCGGGAAGGCGTTGACGAATTATCTCAAGGAGTTGGTGAGTTATAGGAGTGTTAATGTGATGGATGAGAGCATCATAATGGATGATGTGAAAGAGAAGCTTTGCTTCGTTTCTCTTGATGTTCAAAGAGACCTCAAGATCGCCAGGTGCCTCTATGTCTTGAATTGCATTGTTGTTTTCTCTTTGGACCCCCAAGTGAACAGCTTGTTTAGCCCACACGACGAAATGCCATTACTCAGAAAATTCAAATGCTTAGTCCGTATGAAGTAGATTTCTGAGTTCATATTGGTAGTCTTTGTTGCCTATTGTTGATATCATAGCTGATTTTGCTTTTTTGTATAATGAACTCTTGCTTTATACAGTTCCATTTTGCATGTTTTCATGTGAGAAAATTAATGTACAGGAGACCTGGTAAAGATAATATATTTAGGTGTACTTACGTGCTTCCTGATGGCATCACTTATATGAAGGGTTTTGTGAAGGATCCTGATGAAGCAAAGAAGCACCTCTCCTTGGATGATGGAGTTCCTTCTTCCCGTGCAGGAGGGAAGGATGATTACATGAAGTATCAGGATGTTCCTGAAAAACGTCAGGACAGGAAAAACAGTGACCTTTCCAAAAATGTATTCCTTATCTCGTTTAAGTTTCTTGCAATCATTTATTTATTCCCAAATCCGAAATGAACCTTCTGCTGTAGGAATTTAGCCTGACCAATGAGAGATTCCTAGTTCCGGAGATGATATTTCGACCAGCTGATTTGGGTATGTCTACAAGTACATGCTCGAATTGTTTCTCACTGGTTTCTTATGCTTAATCAGTACTTGGCAGCAGCTAATAAGGGTAACTATTATATATTCAAATTGTGTATCATAAACAGCTGCAATTTGATTTGTTTTTTCGGTCACGTGAATGCTACTACATAGGAATGAACCAGGCAGGACTTGCAGAGTGTATCGTCCGATCTGTCAATTCCTGTCATCCTTATCTTCACCCTGTGTTATATGAAAGGTAGCATAAAGAAAAAAATTAGTATGTATCTGGAATTTTATTGTCGATTTTCTTCAATTCTTAACAATATTATGTGCAGTATTATTTTGACCGGTGGCAGCACATTATTTCCTCGTTTCGCTCAAAGACTGTGAGAGCATCATCCTCTACTTTCATTCTCTGAATTTTTCTTTTAGATAAAGCGACAAACACCAACATATGTAATGTTAACAGAGAAAGAGAACTTCGACCCCTTGTTCCTGATGAATTCCAAGTCAAAATAACAGCTCAAGAAGAGTAAAGACCTCTCTCTTTAATGCACTTTTCATTACAAATGCTTGATCATTCATTTCTGACTATGACTTGATTGTGTTGGTTCCGCAGTCCAATTATAGGTGTTTGGCGAGGGGGGTCTCTGTTAGCATCTAGTCCTGATTTTGAGGCGATGTGTGTCACCAAGTCCGAATACGAGGAGTTAGGATCTGCAAGGTGTCACAAGAGATTCTTTAACTAATTTGGTGATCGTCCAGGTAATGTTTGATTATAAACAGCCTGTGAGTGATTATATGCATTTTTCGTGCACAGTACAAGATGTTTCTTTAGAGCAACGCCACAACAAAGTGCTACTATTCCATTGTTTCTGAAATACTTGCCCACATTCAGTGGTCTATGACTTCTCCTACATTTAGTGATATGTTGAGATTTCTTGCTGTGGCTAAAAAGGTTTGAACTTTTGTGAACGTTAACCCTATTGTTTCTTTTTGAATGTTTCGAGGATCACAGCTGAAAAGGGTGATTGGTGGAGGAAACGGAGATAAGGAATATTAGGTTGAAGCTTTACATCACACCAAGAAATCTCCACGTTTAACGTAAACCACCAAAATGTGGGGGGAAGATTTTGAGTAACATTTTCATTTTACTATTGCTAGCACTTGCACACGAATCATATTCTATATCGAAATTGAGAAAAATATTGTAAGTTGAAATAAAAGAAATTAAATCATTTACTTTACAAGCTACAAGCTACATATTTTAAAAATATCCAAATGAAGTCCATTGAAGTCAACATTCAATGATGAAATGGATGAATGACCTTAGAGTAAGGTTTATGTACAAGGTGAATTTTTTCTAACATTGTGAATTAACACACATTACAACCACTTGGATCGCAAATTCTTTGCAAAAATAACTGGGACAATTATACCACAAACAGTTGGTGATGAGTGCAAATCACTTTTCAGGTGGTGCTTTATAGCCACGAGCAGCAATTCTTCTCTAGTACTATGATGCTTGCACGTCTGGCCTGCCTATAATGATATTATACATCCATCAATTCGTTGGAATCTGAACATTCGAAAAGCCGGCATGTATTTGTTGGAATTACGCCGTAGGTCAACTCAGGAAGGTTCCCAATGGGGATCTGCAAAGATGATGGAACAGAGTGAAAAGTAGAAAAGAAGGAGCCACAACCTTTGAATAATACCTCAATATAAGCATGTGCTATTAAAAATACTTGGTAAAACCAACAATAGGATAACGGAGAAATTAGAAGCTACGAACACATTTAGTCGGTGTAAGGCTGAGAATCCATGCACAGATGTACTAGTTTTCTTTGGTACTGTCCATAATATTCACCAACTGCAATGACATCATCGTTTGCAGGGTTCAGCCCAGGTAAGTTTGACAGCTTATCTTTGATCGAAGATGCCTCTTCATCGGACTCCAAGCTTGAGATAAATTTGGCATGGATTTCACGGCAAACGAGTATGAACATAGCTGCCGTGTCAGGAAGCTGCGCTTCCCGAAGTGCTGCCAGTGCCTCTGGCAATGCACCAGCTGCAACGTACAAGATCAAAGCCCTGCATTGAATCATGGTTTGCAGTTGCATTAAAATGAAACAGAGACATCTATCTAAAACAGCTGTAAGAATGATACCTCCAAAGGTTATGTTCAGCGTATAGAACTTGTTCAGCCCATCTTTGTAATACCCTGTAGATTGTTTCACATACATACAAGCTAGTCAGTTACCGTTGAATAATCAACTCTTGGGAGGGGTAGAAACCATGACACTCCAACACGAAAGGAAGAACAGAGAGAATAACATGGCCATTTGTTGTAGCGTGTAATAATGTCTTCTGGTCTGACAGGATATCACATAACATTGTGCCACTCTGGAACAAAGGCGTTGACACGCATGAAAGAATGAAAAGGGTTATTAATCATAAACCATGGAGCAAGAAAGCAATATGACAAGGTTTGGAATTAGAATGTGAAACAGGGGACCTTTTGAGATACAACAAAATGGACGTTATCCCCAAAACACCCCACAGAGCAAACATGAGGTTGAACACTTCTCTTTTTAAATTCCCACGTGTTCCTACTATATTGAAAAGCCATCTGCGTAAGCTTGCAACACTAAGTGGACAAAATGGTATTTAGGCTTTGTCCTATAAAGTTGCAGGGAAGACCTGATTCTGAACTTAAGACGGAACACACCTTGCATAATCAGATCCTTTTAAATGTGTTGCAGCTAATGTTGCAGCGTCAGTCCAGCGTCCAGCATCCTGCAACTGCAAAAGAGATGAAACTACAAATAAGCAAACATAAGAATAGCGTCACTTTCAAATCATGTCTCTTGCTTTATTTGACATGTATTTTCTGATCTTTTTTTTTTTACATCAGTTGCGAAGTTTAACTCTCACTGGCTGGGTGAACTATTATAATTACTCGGGAACTCTGGGGGAGAGAGAGACAAGAGAGCTGCACATAATCGACAGCAACAGGCCCAACTAGGACAGGAAGAACAAATCAGCCAACATGAATAGCCCTGAGGTTTATTTTGTAAGCCTTAACAATCACATTTGAGGTACAGCTTGATAACAAATGAGACAATCATGTCATGTAATTTCATAAAAAATGAACACGTCGCCTTACTGGTGGTAAAAGATCCCACCATACAACTTACTCCTCTTTGTGTAACAAATAGATCTCACTGCGAGATGAGATTGTACATACTGCGAGCTCGATAGATAATGCTATGGAACATGCTCCATTTGTGGTTCTTAAAGAGTGATGGTCTTGGTTATTCGTACAGATTCTTCATGCCGGGACAGAGAGCATGGCCTTGGAAACCCCTAACTTGGAAAAGTTGTATGCCGCCTAAGCACCGATTTATATTGTGGCTCCTTGCTCACAAGAAATTGCTACTAAGATCGACAGCCGCATACTTGACAAAACCAATCCAAAACGTATGACCATGTGTTCTTCTATTGTGAAGTTAGTAGGACATTGTGGAGGAGAGTTAAGAATTGGATGGGTGCAGAATGTGGGATGGAGAGTCGAGCTAGCTTGATACGAGCATTTAGGACACGCTACCGAGGTAATATTACTGCATCAAAGTTAAAGTGCACAGCCACTGCTGCCACGGTTTACCATCTATGGATTTCACGAATAGAGCTATTTTTGAGGAAGCCAAGCCAGACATTGAAGCCACGAGCTGGAAGATTCAAGTTTTTGTCACGATTTTTGGCCTTGTAAATCACTGTATTTTGTTAGTTGTTTCACCTATTTTGTCTCACTATTTTTCACTCCTGGGTATGTCCAGAGAATATCTACTTATTTACCATCAATACTATGTGTATTCATATATGTATATATAAAAGAATTATCACACGTTGCGATGGTGAAAATGGAATTATGCATAATGAAACCAAAATCATAGCCGGGCAAAAAGTTTATCACACAAGAAAAAATGCTACCTGAGAGCAAGCTTCCTGATACCTCCCTACAGCACAAAGCAGGTGCGTACCAGACAATGATCTATCAGACCTGACCATATTGGCTGCAACAACCTAATCACATTTCACAAATAACAAATCAATAGATATTTCAAGCTACCCACAAAGTAGTTCAGAAGAAACAAGTACATACCTTCACAGCCAGTTCAAGTAGAGAACTGGACACAGCAGAAGACAGAGCAACGGCTCGTAAAGCATTTGCATAGAAGTAAGAGCTCTCTGGAGGAGTTGAGAGCAATAAACTAACAGCAGCTTCCAAGTTGCCAACTGAAACAAGTCTGACCATCAAGGAAATACAATTTAGTTAGATACAATGATGTGTTAACATATGATTCTATATTACTTCACGAAGATTTTCCATTATATATACATATACCAATAAAAATTTAATCTCTTTTTAAATCTTCAATTGCATGAAAAGTTTAATCCATATTATTTAAATGTGACACCTGTCATGATAATCTTTAAGCTCTGCAACAACTGTAAGGAATATTGGGTATTACAAAAGTATCAACTCCAAAACATGTTCCTCTTTTGACCAACAACTTGGGAATCGATTACCATTTTGTGACTCTAAGTCATCTAAACCTGGCTCCTGTTATGCAACATCTATTGCAGATCGATACAGGCATGCTTATATAATCCGTTCAGAACTAATCACAAACTGTGTTTTATGTTGATTAAACTGGTAAACATATCTGTTAGCACCATCACTGTAGGTAGTCCAAGGAATATTTCACATGTGATAAAGCAAAAGAAGTAAAAAATCAACGTAACTATGCAGGAAGACTAGAGCTAAACACAGTGATAAAAAGAAGATGCCTAACCTAATTGGCCTTCCATCCTCTTATGCTCAAACCAAATAAAGACAAAATTGAATTCAAACTATCATGTTCAATACTTTCTTACTAAAATCAAATCAAATCTTCACATGTCGTACTCTATTTTTGAACACAAAATGAAGCCATCAGATTATTAGAGTATTTGAGCTTCATAGTCGTTAACAAATATGCCAAATCCAATAAGCCACTTAACTAAAAAACACAAATCTTATCTGTAGCTAAGATATCAAATAAAAGCTTGCACAACCGGAACATGACTGGTAACAATTAACCATAGCAAATATCAACTGTTATCTGGATCATAGAATAAATGTGATTGAAGAACTGTTAACTCCATAGAACTCTTCAACATAGTTCATAGAGGCCATGGCTCATTTTTTCCATAAAAAAGAGCATAACGATTTGACAGCAATGCAAACAGCTCATTGACAGTTTCAATTGTCTCATAAGTGAAGGATAATTTTGGAGAGATAACTCACTCATGTACACGGTTTTGAATTGCTTCTTCATCTTCTAATTTCTCATGCCAAGCAATACGTTCGGTTGCACGCTCGCACAGTTCTTCTGGTTGAAAAGCCATAAGTCTAAGTTGGCCATTAATCTGGTTATCAGAAAAAGTAACTAAGAAAATTCTCAACTATAACACATGATAATGCACTGACATAGAATGACTCTTATCATATAGACCAAAACACATCATAGCTAAGTTGATATGAACAAAGACGAAATACAAACGATGAAATCTTTATGGTGCTATATATCATAGATTGTCTGACCAACAAATTCTTTTTCCCTGATCCAGGCCCTGATTTTCCTTTGGAAGATATCCTACTCAACATTGATGCCTCGTCTATCTCAGTAGTTTGAGCTGATGTTGTGACTTTTTGTGGAGACTTATTAGCCATTTTAATCAGCAAGTGGTTGAGAGCATGAGGCAGTTGTAGCCAAAAAAGTGCTTCCATGGAGTCACCAAAGACTGCAGCAGCAAATGCCAACCTCAACGATGAGTCTTCTCGAACAACTTTAGAGTATAGTCTCACTTTATCGTCATCAAGCAGGCAGCCTTAATGGAATACAACAAGAGGTAAATGTCATATAATGCTTACGATCCAAGAACTTTACATGTTGGAAAAAGAAAAGAAACAGACCTTCTTTACGGTAAGGCTCTAATACTTTAAGAAGCATCTCTGGAACTACGGTATCACCAACACGTGGTGAATTCATCATATAACAACGAAAATCTCCAGCAGATGGGGTTTTTGGAGTATGCGCATCTACAATATTCATCGGTGTACTAAAGGCATCAAACCATGCAGGCTTTACACCCAATTGTATGATCATCCGCAATGCCTTCAATGAAGAATATATAAAATGAGAGAATGGAACTTGGAAGTTTATCTTAAGATCAATTTCACCTTCTAATGATACGATGTCTACAGAAAGTTGTCATGATTAACTATCAGACAATGGAAATTTTAGTGAACCATTTAAAAGTACCTAGACAACATTAGCACTAACATGAAACCTCCAAGTCAATAAACTATTGTGTTGTAACTAGATAGGTGACAAAATAACAAAATGCATTTCGTCGGACTGCATAGCATTACAATCTTTCTATTGAACTGTCAGGTTAAGAATCAGAAAATACCAAGGCATGTGGTGTGGGGAGCAATACAGGAGAGAGTAAGGGTACAGGTCGAAATCTCTCCTTCACAGACCGGGATTGAGCGCCAACTTTCGGGTCGCTTCTGCACAGAAGGTATTTGCCATCACATTAATTTCGAAGCCAACACGCACACAAATTCATATGCAAACCTTTAAAAACAAAATGGGGGTATGCCAAGCATTATGTCTGTAATTTACATAGTAGATATGGTACACACACAGTTCACCTCTCAATAGCTATCAATTATGCAAGCATAGGATAGACAGAAGCCCCTTTAGACAATTACTGATTTTATTTACCAGTGACTAAAGTTACAAGTCCATCTTCCACCCGTTTTCTTATAAAGATGATCTGATGATTTCGGGGATGGCATGAAATCAGATACAAAGCCAGGGCATGGCAATGTGGAAATCTATTACGGTGATTCTTAATTTCTGTGACCCATGATCTTGAGTCTGCACTTTAGTTTTCCATTCTTAATTCACTTTCTCATTTTTCTGTTATACAAATTTTCCTGATAATCTGACGTCATTCTTGGTAATTTTTAAACTCCTGCGCAGTAGTATTCTAACAAAGATCAGAAACATTTTGGCAGCTTACAATTCATTTTAAGAGCATCTAGTAGTGGAAAATACAGAACATCAAAACTTGTACAAACTTGAGGGAACATACGGAGTAACTTCAATAAGACGGAAACTACTATCAGCTCCAGCAATGCACAGCACCAACGGATCATCCTTATTTGTTCGCAATGGCATCCAATCAAGTTCAAGCACAAGTGTTCCAGGAAATTGAGGTTGCAAGAGAGAATTAGCCATTGGATCAGGCGAGTCCTATCATTTGGAAACAAATAAAATTATGAAAATAAAACAGAGTTAATCAAGATCAACATGAGAAAAAGTGAGGTGAAGCTATTTGCATGGCCTTTTAAAGTACTTTAATGTATAAAAGCTGGGAAGAAATGGTTTCCTAATCCAAGTATTTAAAACAAGTGATTCCGGAAAGTGAACAATCGTAAGTATATGGTAATTTCACTGACAATACCATAAAATCTTAATTAGATGTAATATCAACAATATGATATCATGAATTAATATTGCATGACATCTACTATAAATATTCCTTCAAATAAAACCATAAGTAAATAGCATATTCATCCAATATTATTTTTCAGAAAATAAAGTTTAGCAAACAAGGAAAGAAAAACCAAAATTGCCTATGTCTTCCACACACCATCATCAAGATAACTTCCACAGAGATGTGTGATACAGCATAACGAGCATGATTATGATTCAATTAGTGTCTTGTAAACTTACAAGGTCAAACACATTTTATTAGTGTGTAGTAAACTTACAAGATCAAACACAGAAAATGTGTTGTCATAAAATAGCACAGCAATACGACCACGGCTCCTGTCTCCAGGAACAACCGGTGAGAACTTAATTCTCTTAATACCATCCCTGTGGGTATTGAATGAGGATGATTGACCAGTAGTCACATCCCACCAGCGTATGTTCCCGGACCTGTCCCCCATAACCTGAGATGGAGATGCAAAGCTTCTAAAATGAAATCTTGCAGTTAAGTCAAAATCAAGTAAATTCAATATTGGTTAATTAGTCTGAAATGGTACATACTACATGAGGCAATCGATAGGCCATTGCCGTGATTAATCCATCCGATGAAACAAAAGATGAAGATGGCCACTTAGGTCTGAGATGATGGCAATTCAAATATGATAACAGGAGTCAGAGAATGCATTTGTGATGTTGAGAAAATGATGTCATGACGAAAGAAATCCATGATACACTGGTCACACCCGCAGACCGCAATACAAAATGGTTTCGTGGTAAGCATATAAACTGAAGTAAAATGCAGAAACAATAATGTTGGATGATACAATAAGGGAGTGATGATAGCAAATAGTGGTACTTTCACACTTTATATTAACTGATACTAATATTGACAATTAATAATTAATAACAATGATTAATTTTTTAAGTTATCTTTTTGTAACTCCCACTTGATGTCATACAGGACAAATTTAATCAAATCATAATGCGGTTGACATTGGAGTTGAATCTTCTTAAAAATTAAATAATTAGAATAAATTGGCGACGGAGTTAACTCTTCTTAATGAATTATTAAAAATTATAATAATGTTAAATAGTTACCGAAATATTATTGTTAGAGATAAGGGATTCAAACTCCCTTTATCCTATTTTTATCTTTATCTTATCTTTCAATTATAGGATTAGGAGATAATGTAGTTATCTAGATGTATGGAGTTATCATTGCTAGGTTGTTACTTCATTCCCTATATATATAATGGGTGCATGTAAGCTGTTAAAAAACAAGATTAATAAAAAGATTTCTTTTCTTTCCTCCATGCCTGCGTTCATGTATCAAGATAAGGTTCTTGAGTTTTTGCAGCTGGTGAAAACGGTCATGACTGGTTCTTTGAAGGACACAAAAGATTCCCCTTCAGCCATGTCTTCCACTGATCATCTCTCGCTGCAGATCACGAATCACAAACTAAATTCTAGAAATTTTCCTATGATGGTCTCAATCTATTCTGTTAGTGATTCATAGTCGTGGCAAGATGGGGGGTACTTGACTGGGCAAACAAAAAGGCCGAAGGATGGAGAACCCGATCGGAGACATGCGAACTTGACAACTCATCGTGATGGCATGGTTGCTAAACTCCATGGAGCCCCAACTCAGTCAGAACTTTCTTTTCTTAAAAACAGCGAAGGCCATTTGGGATGTTATTACAGGGACTTATGAATACCTGAGAAATTGTTCCCAGGTATTCGGGTTGAAGACTAAACTTGGGAAAACCAAACAAGGTAATCTCGACGTGACAGAATACTTCACTCTTATCAACAATTTACGGCAGGAATTGGACCTGTTCTACGAAGCCAATTGGGAGAACCAGAAACAATGTAAAATTCCGGAGATTTACCGAAAAACAAAGGAACTACGATTTTTTGACTAGGCTCAACAAGGAATTGGATGAGACCGAGGACGCATTCTGCGACGCGGTACTCTCCCTTCTATCCCTGAAGTTTTCTCGGAGGTGAGACGTGAGAAAACAGACGTCAGGTGATGTTGAGAGAACGTAAAGAACGTACCATTGCAACCTCCACAAAATCATCGGCCCTGGTTTCAAAAGAAAAGCCTGTTGGGACTTTTAACGCCCGACACAAAATGGCTCGCACGGACGATCCTATTTGGTGTGAATACTGTCGACGTCCTTATCACACTCAGGAAACATGCTGGAAGTTGCACGGAAAACAAGCGGATTGGAAGCCACGAAGCAAAACCAATGGGAGCAAAGGTTATCAAGCAACCATTAATAGCACGACTTTCAACCCTGACTCAGTGAACATTACCTTAAGCAGGGAACAATTTGAGCGCTTCCAAACATTGCTGGACCCAACAAACCAATCCCGCTGTCTCATGCACGATATCACAGACAGGTACTGTTTTTACCGCGTACAATGCAGTGGCCGAAATGAAACGACCCTGGATTGTCGATACAGGTGCGTCTGATCATATGACAGGAAGTTCCTTCTTGTTCTCATCCTATACTCCGTGTCCAGGAAATTTTAAAATCATAATAGCATATGGATCTCTATCCACTGTTGCAGGAAAAGGTTCCATTAAAATTTCAGACCTGTTAACCATCCTTTCTGTTCTACATGTACCTAACCTTACCTGTAATATGCTTTCCACAAGCAAGTTAACCAGGAATCACAACTGCATTGCTAAATTCTCTGTGTCTTGTTGTATTTTTCAGGAGCAGGATTCGGGGAGGATGATTGGCAGTGCTAGAGTGGATGGACGTCTCTTCTACCTTGAGGCTGCCACTCCTTTTAGTAACCGAGTTTGTCAGGCCATTGCTCATTCTTACTCTGTTTATAATAAAGATGCAACTATGTTATGGCGTCGTAGGTTTGGACATCTGAATTTCCATTACTTGAAGCACATGTTTCCCTTCTTATTTAATAAAACAGTCCACCGTATTTTCTTGTGTGTCAATTAGCCAAACACAAACGCTGTCCTCTCCCAGCTAAACCTTACCGATCGAGTCGCCCCTTTGCACTAGCTCATAGTGATATTTGGGGGCTCTCTCGTGTTAATAATTATACTTGGACTCGATGGTTTCTTAGGTTCATTGATGATCATACGAAGGTATGTTGGGTCTACCTGTTAAAAGACAAATCAGAAACTTGCGAAACTTTTCACAAATTCAACTCAATGATCCAAACACAATTCCAAACAACCATTCGGACCTTCTGCACTGATAATAGTCGTGAGTAATTTCAGTCTACTCTTGGGAGTACCTTACCAATCAGGGATTATTCATCATCGCTCTTGCCCAAATACACCCCAACAAAATGGGGTTACCGAGAGAAAAAAACCATCTCTTGGAGGTGGCCAGGGCGCTGATGTTCACCATGTATATTCCGAAATATCTTTGGGGGGAAGCAGTTCTTACCGCTGCCTATTTGATTAATAGAATGCCCACACAAGTGCTCAACCTCCAAACACCACTATACTGTCTTAGACAAATCTTCCCCATTATCGTGTAATATCCGCCTTACCGCCTAAAGTCTTTGGTTGCACTGTCTTCGTCCACAACCAGAACCCAAATAGATCTAAACTTGACCCTCGTGCAATAAAATGTGTTTTCATAGGATATTCTGCGACAGAAAGGGGATTCAAATGTTACTTCCCCGAAACAAAACGGGCCTTTGTGTCAATAGATGTACCTTTTATTAGTCGCAACCATACTTCCCACACCTACTCCTCAGAGGGACTGTATCCTTGACGATTTCTCATGGGGAACCTCGACTATACGTGAGCCCATTTCCCAACACTCACCTCCACCTAATAGTCCGGTTTATAGTGCATCCGAATTGCCCTTGCCGGTCACAGATTGTGGAAATTTGGAAACAAGGGGAGATCAAGCAAGGCCAGAATTAATCGTTTATTCAAGGAGAAAGCAAGCTCCAGGACAAGAGACAACCAAGCTAAGCCAAGAGCCCGAACCAAATCCTGCTCCACAAACCCTTGAACAGCTGGTAACACCCTTAGACATTCCAATTGCACTTCGAAAGGGAGTGAGAACATGCACGGCTCATCCCATTTCACATTTTATATCTTATGAAAATCCCTCAGCCGGTTTACGAGCTTTCACTTGTAACATTCCAGCACTCAAATTCCTACGAACGTACATGTGCTCTTGCAATACCAGAGTAGAAACAGGCTGTATTTGACGAAATGAATGCCTTGCAAAGAAAACACATAGGACATTACCACACTTCTGAAGGATAAACGGATTGTGGATGCATATGGGTGTTTACTATCAAGTATAAAGCAGATGGAAGCATAGAAAGGCACAAAGCCAGATTGGTGGCTAAGGGGTTTACCCAAACCCATGGCATAGACTATCACGAGACATTTTCTTTTCTTAAAAACAGCGAAGGCCATTTGGGATGTTATTACAGGGACTTATGAATACCTGAGAAATTGTTCCCAGGTATTCGGGTTGAAGACTAAACTTGGGAAAACCAAACAAGGTAATCTCCACGTGACAGAATACTTCACTCTTATCAACAATTTACGGCAGGAATTGGACCTGTTCTACGAAGCCAATTGGGAGAACCAGAAACAATGTAAAATTCCGGAGATTTACCGAAAAACAAAGGAACTACGATTTTTTGACTAGGCTCAACAAGGAATTGGATGAGACCGAGGACGCATTCTGCGACGCGGTACTCTCCCTTCTATCCCTGAAGTTTTCTCGGAGGTGAGACGTGAGAAAACAGACGTCAGGTGATGTTGAGAGAACGTAAAGAACGTACCATTGCAACCTCCACAAAATCATCGGCCCTGGTTTCAAAAGAAAAGCCTGTTGGGACTTTTAACGCCCGACACAAAATGGCTCGCACGGACGATCCTATTTGGTGTGAATACTGTCGACGTCCTTATCACACTCAGGAAACATGCTGGAAGTTGCACGGAAAACAAGCGGATTGGAAGCCACGAAGCAAAACCAATGGGAGCAAAGGTTATCAAGCAACCATTAATAGCAAAGGTTATCAAGCAACCATTAATAGCCGTTGCACCAATTAGATGTGAAGAATGCTTTCTTAAATGGTGATCTTGACGAATAACTATACACGAGTCTTCCTCCGGGTTTTCACGATAAGGGAGAGAACAGAGTTTGCAAGTTAAAGAAGGCCTTATACGGCCTAAACAATCACCTAGGGCATGGTTTGAGAGATTCACTCGGACCGTCAAGGGAATGGGATACAGTCAATCACAGTCCGATCACAATTTATTTTTCAAACACTCAACAGACGGCAAAATTACAATCTTGATCGTATACGTGGATGATATTATCATCACGGGTGACAACAATGTAACAGTAGCGGAACTCCGACGGTTTTTGGCTTCTGAGTTTGAAATTAAAGAACTTGGATGCCTCCGATATTTTCTAGGCATGGAGGTTGCTCGATGCAAGCTCGGGATCACTGTTTCCCAGAGGAAATATACCTTAGACCTACTCAAAGAGACGGGCATGTTAGGCTGCAAACCAGCTGAGACTCCTGTGGCAGGATTCCAACCTATGTCCCGGAGACGATGCGCCCAGAGCTGACCGCGAAGGTTACCAAAGGCTGATCGGTAAACTGATCTATCTGTCTCACACCACGCCAGATATTCCTTTTGCTGTAAGCGTTGTCAGTCAATTCATGCAGGACCCGAGTACCCAACATCTGAAAGTAACACGTAGAATTCTACAGTATCGCAAGGGAAATCCAAGGAAAGGCATTTTCTTTGGCAGATATGACCGCAAAATAATTGAAGTCTACACGAATGCTGACTGGGCTAGATCAATAATGGATAGGAGGTCTACCACGGGGTACTGTATGGGCTAACCTTGTCACTTGGCGAAGCAAGAAGCAATCGGTCATTCGGTCGTGGCTCAAAGTAGTGTCGAAGCCGAATTAGAGCTGCGGCTCACGGCCTTTGCGAGGGCTTATTATGGCTCAAGAGAATACTGGATGAATTAAGGATGCCGAATTCAGAACCTTTGCGCCTCGGCTGTGATAACAAGGTTGCTGTGAATATTGCCCACAATCCGGTACATCACGACAGGACAAAACACGTTGAGATTGATAGACACTTCATTAAGGAGAAGGTTGAAAACAACACTGTTTGCATGACATATCCCTTCAGACCAACAGGTGGCAGACATACTGACTAAAAGCCTTTCGAAGACAATGTTTGACGAGTTCACCCGCAAGCTAGGAATGATAAATATCTATTCACTAGCTTGAGGGGAAGAGTTAGAGATGAGTGATTCAAACTTCCTTTATCCTATTTTTATCACTATCTTATCTTTCAGTTATAGGATTAGATGATAATTAGTTATCCAGATGCCAAAATGAGAGAGTTACTTCATTCCCTATATCATGGGTGCATGTAAGCTGTTAAAAAACAAGATTAAAAGATTATTTCTTTCTCCATGACTGCGTTCAATTATAATAATTAAATAAGAAAACTTTAAATAAAATATCTATCAATGACAAATGGATGTTTGAATAAAGGGACACTCAATGAAATTTTATTTAACCATAATTGCAGTAAGTTTTTCCTTAAAAAGGTATTCGTTTATGTTTACGATACAATATTGTCTTCTTATTTTACAAGAGAAGTAGTATCCTCCTTATTTTAAAAAAAAATGCTTAATTAGACTATCCATATCATTATGGGTTTTGCTAAAATTCAATTGAACTTTTGAACACTATTATGATTATTCATTAATAATGAATCATTAGGGTGTGTAATTTATGATTGCATTTTTATAACTTAAAAGTTATTTAAGATGAAAATGAAGAGATGCGAGTGATATAATTTAATTGATATTTGATACATTCTATTCGTTGAAATCGCCAGAAATTAACAGTTTGTAACATTTTTTGTCTCAAAAAGAATTAGAAGTTTAGTAGTTTGTCAGAATAATATAATTGATGTAACAAATTATTAAAATTATAAACTACAGTATCAGTATAAATCAAGAGAAGAGGCAAATAGAGAAAGAATTTCAAAAATCATATAACTTCACGTATTATTTAAAAAGTTACATTTAGCATTAGAATTAGAGTTCGCAAAGTAAGTAAAAAGAGTAAAATAAAGCTAAAAATTCACATAATATTATATGTTTAAATATGTCCTAATCTAACAATTAAATATATGAAACTTTTAGAAATTTTAAGATTTGAGTTGGAGAATTTAAGTTTGGTGAAGACAAAAAGAGATTAATCCATCAGCTCAGAGAATAATCGACCAGTTCAGGACGAAGCTTACTGCGTTGATTTCTCATATCGGATCGGAGCTGAGTGGTTAAGGACAAACCATCTCAGAGATTTTATATCAGAGCTGAGCTGGTTAAGGACAAACCAGCTCAAAGATTTTAGATCAAAGCTAAGCTGGTTAATGACAAACCAGCTCAGAGATGTTAGATCAGAGCTAAGTTGGTTAAGGACAAACCAGCTTGGACATATCAGCTTAGAGCAAGAAGTGTGATATCAAATCCATTCGAAGTTTCAACCTAATCAGATCAGTCTATCAGTTAAGAGAAGAACAGAACAGACAGATTAGATCAGAGCAAGTTTCGTAATAGATCAGCTAAGAGACCAGCTGAGGAACCAGCTCTGAGAGATCAACTTAGAACAGGTTAGAGAAGAAGCGCTGAAGAGCTCAGAGTAAATCAGAGTAGAAGCTTAGAGCAAATCAGCGGATCAGCTCAGGAACCAGATCGAAGGTACAACACAGAAAATCTTGCCAGAGCTGGTCAAGCTAAGCTGGTCAAGCGATACAGGACAAAGTAGAAAATTTGTTGAAGCGCAGAAAAGGTTTTTGATTCACGACAGACTATAGAGTCGTTGTAAGCCAATAGAGGAAGGAGCCTTTTTATCTCAGATGATTTTCAGACTGTCTCGTACCAGTTTTAGCAAAATGGACTGAGAGATTTTTATGATTCATTCGAAAGTTCTTCTTATACAAGAGCAGTGTATCTACCAGCTACATTTATTAACTGTTGAAGAAGAGTATATATAGATGATGAACTGAAGCTTGTAATGCGAATGTGAAAATAACAACGAGAAAACCAACGAGTTACAACTACGATTCACAACGATTATCCTGCTCACTACGACCTTACTCTAAAAGGCCTAGAATTCATTTTCTAAGTCGTAGATTCACTCTGTAGTATTGAGCTTAGTTTGTAAATCAGAAACAGAGAGTTGAGAGCTACAAAAGCTAAAACAGCTTAGAGCTGTAATTTGTATTCCAGAACAGATCGCGAGTTTCTTTCTGTTGTAAGGTACTAGGAGTTCTTGCAGCTGCTGGCTGTTGGACTGGGTTATAGCAGGAGCTGTTGTAACCAAATCTTCTAGTGGAAATCCTTCCAGTTTGGAAGAAAGGGAGACGTAGGAGATTAATCTCCGAACTTCCATAGACAAATCCTATCTCTTTTATTTACAGCTTTCAGTTTTTACATTATCTGTCCACTTTTGAATCGAATTAATTTGGCACAATTATCTTTGTTGTACGAGACAACAAATTACACTGAGAAAGCTCCGAGCTGGTAACTCGGCTCAGAGACAAGCCTAGAGCTTGCAAAACAATTTTTACGAAAAGAGTTTTAACAAAATTGAAAGGAGTTCATTCAACCCTCTCTGAACTCCTGAGCTGTTTCTAACCCTTTTTTTCGATCCTAACAATTTGCTTTAAGCACTGTCAATTTATTAGGCCCAGTAAAATAGTTTGTGAGTTTAGATTGACAAATTTACAAAATTGATAACATTAGCATGTTACTCATTAGTTATAGTATAGGTATTCAACAGAATGATTGAAAAATTATATTACTTAACCTACACAATTTGTAATCCTCACAAAATGCACAGCCATAACATTCCACCAAACTACTTATGTTTATTTTGAACAGAAATTATAGTTATCCATCATGTATTAAAACCACATCTTTTTTTTTAATCTGAAATAAAGGAAAATAATCAAAAGATAAAAAATAAACTCATCTATCATAATAGCTTAAAATTTGGAGCCCAATTTTTAAAGATCAAAGCTCTGATACTTACTGGTTTCATGTTGATTCTTGCTAATTACGGGTAATTTTCCTAATTTATTTATATCTCTGCAGATTAAAGCTCTGATACTTATTGGTTTCATTTTTTATTCTCATTAATTGTGGATAGTTTTCCTAGTTATTTATATCTCTGCAGTTTGAAATCATTACTATACATGATCTAAAAAGACAACATAAAAGATGGAACATAATTCGTTGTTATTACGTTACTAGACCTATCCATGCAAGTTATGATTTCAAATTAATAAGATTTGTGTTAGGCCCAAAATAACTAATGTGTATACTAGAAGGCCCAAAGGCCCAAATAGAGGGAAGAGTATAAATACGTAGGAAGCGAGAAGAGGAAGCATTCATTGAGTAGTTAAGAGCAGTTAGAAATCTAGCTTGTGCTAGAGGACAGGAGTTACTCCTGGGTTAGGGTACATCGTGTCTGTAATTCCTATTCAATCACTGTGATTTCATCAATAACATTCCTCTCCTTTCCTGTCAATTGCATGATCTCTGAGTTAGTTACTAGTTAGAACGTAACAATTTGATATCTTGTTGATTGTTGTAGTTACTTTTTCATGTGTGTGTGTGTGTCCTATGGATAAATGTTTTCTAATTCTATTTCATTTTATTATTCTATAATTGTATTCTTAATTCCAAATTCATAATCTATATTATATCTAATTGACAATTACGTGCTTTGCACGTACTTCACGCTAGTTTACAACTAAAAAACTAGAAGTAGATATAATGCATCTCAATCTTACTTCTACCTTTTAGTTATAAAATATAAAAGTTGAAGTACAAGCAGAAGTAAGAAAAACATATCAATTTTGTTCAACTCACCTTAATATAATTTAGAATGATATTCACAAATACTCTAATGCAATTTCACAATGAAATGCTTTCTAAAAACTACTTAAAGCACTCCCTAAGAATGTTGGAAAACAGGATGAAAAGTTTCCGGAAACTCAAAGCATTTTATACAAAAACTTTTATGCTAACATCGAGTCTTAAGTTAGATCAATTTTGTTTTAGTGGAGAGTAACTCTTTAAATGGTGTCAAAAGTTTCTCAAGATGTTCTTCATTGGATTTTGATATGTTAATATATAAATGTGACTAAAAAATAAACCACTTTCCCATTTCAAATAAAACTCTCATGCCGTTCTATATTCAAGGCATAAGACCAATTACCAATGCCGATACCTGTAATTTCAAATGGATTCTTAATAAAGCCAGTTGAGTCCAATGTGCATAGATGATGAAATTGGTCTACTTAAGGTCATCTTTAAACAATTACAAACTAAGGAAGAAAAAGACCATGCCTGTAAATCTCGGATTCTTCTTCCATGAACCTCAAAAACTCCAAGTGCACCATTGACCAAAGCAAATGCAAAGCTTTCAGAAAATTCATCTTGGGATCCATCAGCTCCTTCTGCAAAAGATAATGTTGCGTGTAATTATAATGGAAGTTAGAACGCCAAAAGATCAGATCCATGCCTGAGGACTGATCAATATATATAACTTCTCAAACCAAAAATGCTGACTAGAACCTGATAAAGGGGCTTTAGTAGGAGACGAGGTCCCAGATGGAGGCATCCCAACACGGTCTCTGGATAAAAACGATGATGTTCTTGAAGGAGTACTTGGCCTTGGAACTGTGGGAAGAGTCCATTCAAGAACAGTGAATGGTAGGGCTAAAGACCGCAGCTGCATGATAAAAATATAAATAAATAACTTTTACTGCAGATTTTGAGGTCAAAGAATCAGTAGTTATACTACCAACAACAATTATTTTTCATTGTTCCAAAGTAAAAAAAATTGATAACAGAACATGGATACACAGGACTTTTTCTTTTTTTCGAAAATACAAAGGACTTTCAAAACAACTGCATATGGTGCAGGGCATCAGCGGATAGAATTCAAAGAATCTACTATCTGAAAATTTCTATAATAAAATGCTCCATGGCTCATCAGTAAAAAACTACTGCACACAGCCAGATATAAGGGAAAATGTCTTTAAATGGACATGAAGAAAAATTGATCGGCAGCCTGATCGTTTACCAGAAAATCTGAACCTTGAACTTTGAGGAATTTAATTGGTAATCTAAGCATCCAGGCACACTTATTCAAACAAAAGAAACAATGTCTTGCTAAAATCCAAGAACTGCAGAAAGAGAACCAGAATCAGTAAACTTGCCATTATTGGAGTCTTTGTCATTGCCCAAACCTCTACAGGTTTGTCGCGGAACAAGATCAAAAGATATCTGAAAGAAATTGCTTATTAAAGAAATATTCTTATGCTTGTTCAGCAAGAGACAAAAAGATAAAACACTTCCAGAAGAAGTGGAAAGCTAAAAGAATAGTGAGTAAGCAATGATAAAATCAGTAAACCTTCCAGAAGACGAAGCCCTCAACGCTCTGATTGGAGCTCTCTCTGGCTTTTGCAGAGTTCGAAATATTCGATTAAGGCCACTTCGTAGGCAGGTAACAACTAGTCTATTAACGTATCCTCCTGTTTTTTCCGTTACCTGGCTCAGCAAACAATGTTGAATAAGACCGCAGTATAATGATAATAATTGAATGCATGACATTTGAGGCATATAACCATTAAATAATTAAAGAAAAATTATCTGAAATCAACATCAGGATAGCTTACAAGAATAAATGTTTAAGAAGCAACATATTGTCTCCCAAATATATTTATTATGCACTAAACAGACAATTACCACCTGTGAATAAGAGAATGACACCAGTCTTGAATTTCCCAGCCACCGTAATCCCCTGACCATACTACTATGAACCGAAAAGCTTGCAGCAACAGCATTTGCAGAGATATCAATCACATCAACTGTGCCATTTTGAGTTCCTAAAGCAACTAGAGGAACAGCTACAGCAGGAGTATTTCCCCCACCTTCATGTGTGAGATAGGTCATTGGTTAAGACGCAAATTTTGTTGCAAATATCTTAATAGTTTAGAAGATTATCCAACAGGGTTAATGTGAAGAAAGGATTTTAAGGATCACTCAAAGAATGAAGGACTCACGTGCCAAAGTAGCTGTAAGTGAAGGAGATGGTACAGCCAGCATAGTCACTGTTGACGAGAGAAGATGCAGCTGCCCTACTAGGTTGACCTGCATTAATATTATCACAAAGACAAAGATAAGGTCTTGCTATTTCTTGTCAATTGCGAGATATCACTCCCCGGCTCCCCAGTCTCAAACCAAATCCAGAATAAACATATAATATGTTTCATGCAATCACAGAAAGCCTAAGGTTGCTCTTGGATTATAGAATTTGATTTGGAGAAAGGATTTCAAATGAAACCCATCTCGGATGGATTTGAAATCCAACCACAACTACAGTTGAAATTGCATAACTAATATGGAGTGGATCTGAAATTATCACCAATTTTGTCCATCCAAACAAGTCTAAAAGTTTGAATTCATGGACTCAAACACATCAATCCAAGCACAACCTAAAAGACATTAAGTTCAAAAACCTCAACAAAAACAGCAATGCAGAATCAGGTATCGTAAACTTTTCACAAAGGGACTAAGCCCAATATTATCCCGCTACTCCTCAAGCAAATTTTTCGACCCAGTTCACCATACAGCTTACTGTTTGGTTACAGATTAATTTTATCTTCTGCTTGTAAAGGTGCTACAACGCATTTCTTCATGATCTCCTCTCAATCAAATATTTTCATTTCTTTTCGAAGTTTTTATTAAATTAAAAATTTCAACACCCAAATCCCTTCATCTTTTCACATAGTTGATTATATCCTCACATCAATCACCAACTTAAACAAAAAATGATACTTTCATCCACCTATCACCAACAAATGAAAAAAGTTCAAAAATAATCCAAATACCGTCTCGAAATTTTTTTTCTAAATTTCCATGTAAACAAGTCAAAGACGAAGGGCCCTGGTACACTTCAAATTGACGACACAAGTAGAAATCATGCCCCCCATCCAAATATCTAGAAGCTACCATGCCTCAGACATCTGAAATTTGTCGAGTGACTCGTTTGAAATCCATATATTGTTATGGAAATTAAAGACGTGTCGTTATTGCCAGGTATATATCCTAGATTTACTGACAACTAGCAATCTTGGAAGAAAATAAATGATTTTTAGGTTCTTATTCGTTTTACTTGGTTTCTTCTCATGCTTCCATTGGATGTTCAAAAGATTATATTCAATTTTAAATGATAACTTTAACAATAAGTATACTATCACAAAAAAAGTTTGACTTGAAAGAGATTTAAAATTAAAGAAAAAAACTAGCTTTGTACATTAACATACTCTAGACAGCCTACCTTAAATAAAACCTCATCTGTGGCAATAATATGCCTAGATTGGCTGTTCTTTCTGCCATAAGTATCATATTGCTGGTTAACTGAACTAACTGCATGTTCATCAGCTGAAAAATCTAACTGGGATTCAACTTCTCGAACTGGAATATTACTGGCCTTCTCAATTTCACTAGCAATCTCTATATCCTTCTGAAATACACTGGAATCTTCAGCAGTCAGACACCATTTCCACAGTTTTCCATCATCCGAAATCGATAACAAATGAGTTCTAGAAATGATAGAAGATTCATCAACGAAATCAAATGGATTATCAAAATCTATATCATGTGAAGTTGTATCCAAACATAGCCTCCCGATGTCTTGGAGTGTGGAATCTAATTGGGAGATGGTAACAGCCAGAAGTGACGGAGACGGAACAGAAGTACCGATTAAGGGAATCAACTCTTCCATTGAACACATAACGTGCACCTGTTCGCCTCTGTGATAATACACCAATAAATATAATTCCATTTCAAATCTAGATAACAGTATTCCATCATGCACAAGATGATAGTGTACAAAAACAAAATTACCACTACACAACTTATACAGCTTTACCAAATTATGCTGTACAAAAACTCTATCAGCAAGACCAGAATACAAGCCAGTTACATAAATTAAATGGCCTAGAATTCAGTTCGGCATCCTCTCAAATAGATACATAAACACGACTGCATTACTAACAATCATAAGATCGTGATAGTGAATAAAACACATATCTTTAACCTTAAAATTTTGAACTTCATCAATAATCTTTATCAATTCCTTAGTCTCACAGATTCTAGAACCCATTTCTTTGCCACAACCCTAGAGAATGTATCTTGTAACTCTCACTAAACTTCAAGCACCATTATCTAAGATCGAAGATACCTTTCAGCAATCCTATCTCATGCCACAGAGCAATGACAAGAATGATCGAGAATAAACATTGTGTCCCGTCATATTTGCAATGAATTGTTGGCACACAAACAAATTCAGCATTTTACTGGACCTCAGAGTAACATGATTGGAAACTACATGCCCGCCTTTGTGACTATTTTAACACACATATATATAGTTCAAATTAGACAACACCATAGCCATGTGAGTTCTAAAAAGCTATCGTGCTAAGTACTCACTCTTTGCATCGCCAAGTAGTGAACTTTCCATCCATATGAGCACAGTAAAATATCTCCATACTCGCATCTGGCAATACATCTAAAACCTTTCCGCATCCCCTCGGCAGGCCCGTTGAAAACAAAACAGATTCATACTGCAAGTCAAACACCACGAGCTCCCGAGAAAATCCCACTAATATCACATGCTTCCAGTGTGGCGAGAACGCAAACTTCACCAGATAAGTTGGGAAAGCCGCCGAAGCTGGTGCTCCAACATTACTAGGAGAATCCCTCTCCAATCTCTGCAATTCCGAAGCGTCCGTACGAATCTGAAGCTCCTTCATAACAACATCGTTCTCCGAGTCACCAAGTAATTTCACCGAGAGCAGGAAGCCCTTGAGGCCCAGAACACAGAAATGACGTGAATCAAAGGGGTCGCGGCGGAGACAGGAGAAGTACTCTGGTGAAGCATCATACTTAAAGAAACATCTCCCAGTAGCGGTATTGTAAAGAGAGAGCAATGAAGGCCCGGAAATGGCAGCGATGCCCCAGGAGTCGGAACGGGTCTGAACCCAGCAGAGATCCTGAATGCCAAATTTAGACGAAGTAGGAGAATTGCTGTCCAATAACAGTGTCGGGGATTTCGATCGGAAATCAAGGAACGAAATTCGTCCATGGCGATCACCTACGGCGAGAAGAAGGTGAGGGGAAGAGTTCTCGAGGAGGAGGTGAGGGAGTGGGATTGGAGACCATCGGACAGCGGTTATGAAAGGGGACACAGCAGAGGGAGAGGGCGGGGGCATGGCAATGGTGGAGACCAGCTGCATGGAATGGGTGTCGATAACAGTGACGGAGCTACCGGAGGCGTAGGCGAAAAGGCCGGCGGAAGAGAGATCAGCTGCTCCGCCGTTGTTCTTGGACGGTGGCCCGGGCAGTATGCAGTCCCATGAAGAGGCGGACGTGGCGGCGGAGGAGGAGGACAAGAGTTGATCGCTATGCGACCGAGGCATCGACATCGTTATTGGCCGTTGGGAAGAAGAGATCTGAATCACCGAAAATCAGTTCGTACTTTATATACATTCGCATATACATGTAAGAAAATTTTAATTCAGGACGGTGGCCCGGGCAGTATGCAGTCCCATGAAGAGGCGGACGTGGCGGCGGAGGAGGAGGACAAGAGTTGATCGCTATGCGACCGAGGCATCGACATCGTTATTGGCCGTTGGGAAGAAGAGATCTGAATCACCGAAAATCAGTTCGTACTTTATATACATTCGCATATACATGTAAGAAAATTTTAATTCATAATACTTTAATAAATATTAATCAACTCATTAATAACAAAAATAATAAAAAAAAACATAAATGAACAAAAGACCAAGAATTGAATCAAAATCGTCGACTTTAATAACATAAAACCTCTATAATTTAATATCTTGAGGATCATGATATTTCATTAATGAGGAGATATTTTAATTAAAAAATATAAATAATAATTAAGTAGAATACCTCCACAAAAAAATAAAACAACATCAATAGTCAAATGGATAATTAGTGTAATCAGCGAAAATGAGTCAAAATTTCCTTTCGGCCCCGTAGAAATTTCGGTATAACCTCCATATAAATAGAATACCTCGACAAAAAAATAAAACAACATCAATAATCAATAGCATGCCGAATATAAGTTTCAGTTCTCAAACAACAACATATCTATGATTGCATCGATCATTACTAGATAAAACAGACAGAACCGGTCAGGTTCCATCACACAATAATTCAATCCAAACAGTTATAAAATATCAGTACAATATATATGAACAGAATGTGGCTAATCCTAATCTGCATGTTCTCTCATGCTCAATATATAGGAACATCAATGGCCTTAAAAAGGAGTCGTACTCAATGGCCTTAAAAAGCTGCACATGCATTGTGTGTTGTCCTATGGCGTGATTGATTCAATTGAATTTCATGGTTAATATTCTATGATATACTAATTAACTAATCATCATATAATGAGAACTGGATGGCACCAGATATTAAATGTCACTATGGGTTTCCAAACTCATTACTCTCTGAAGAAAGTGGTGTGTGTCAATGATTGGCTATATATTTAATTACAAATCTGCTCGCTTATATTCTTCAGCTAGTTGTTATATATATGAGCATGTCCTTAATTCTGGGGATGAGGTTTTCAGCAGG
>KV017184.1:118079-157868 GCA_001598015.1 Dorcoceras hygrometricum
ACACAACAAAATTCCTTTGTTTTCGAGGGAAGAGTACGACGACTGGAAGATTCGGATGCAAGCCCATCTTGCGGCCATGGATGATGACATGTGGTATGTCATCACAGAAGGACCGCTGAAGATTGTGAAACCGAATCTGGCAGTTGCAGTTACAAGTGGGGAGCCTCAGTTTATCCCGAAAGCCAGACATGAGTACACCAATGAAGATAAGAAAAAGGCTAATCTGGACAATGTGGCAAAAGATATCTTGTTCAAGACGCTGGACAAAGACAAGAATATGTTCAGCAAGGTCAAGACTGCCCAACAGCAAAAGACATCTGGGAAAAACTGAGATTTGCGAGGGAAATGATGAGACCAAGGAGAACAAGCTGACCGTGGTGCAGCAGAAATATGAATCCATCAAAATGAAAGATGGAGAGACAATGACGGAGTTTGACGAGCGTTTCAGTGCTGTGGTGATCGAGCTGAATAGTCTTGGCAAAGAATACAACAACCGTGAACTGGTGCTGAAAGTGATGAGGGCACTGCCAAAGGAATGGGATGTAAAGACAATGGCAATGCGATAGTCCAAGGAAGATTTTTCCGGGATATATTAGCCGGAACCATTTATCTGGGCCCTCCTGTTTTTTCCTGGATATATTAGCCGGAACCATTTATCTGGGCCCTCCTGTTTTTTCCTGGATATATTAGCCGGAACCATTTATCTGGGCCCTCCTGTTTTTTCCTGGATATATTAGCCGGAACCATTTATCTGGGCCCTCCTGTTTTTTCCTGGATATATTAGCCGGAACCATTTATCTGGGCCCTCCTGTTTTTTCCTGGATATATTAGCCGGAACCATTTATCTGGGCCCTCCTGTTTTTTCCTGGATATATTAGCCGGAACCATTTATCTGGGCCCTCCTGTTTTTTCCTGGATATATTAGCCGGAACCATTTATCTGGGCCCTCCTGTTTTTTCCTGGATATATTAGCCGGAACCATTTATCTGGGCCCTCCTGTTTTTTCCTGGATATATTAGCCGGAACCATTTATCTGGGCCCTCCTGTTTTTTCCTGGATATATTAGCCGGAACCATTTATCTGGGCCCTCCTGTTTTTTCCTGGATATATTAGCCGGAACCATTTATCTGGGCCCTCCTGTTTTTTCCTGGATATATTAGCCGGAACCATTTATCTGGGCCCTCCTGTTTTTTCCTGGATATATTAGCCGGAACCATTTATCTGGGCCCTCCTGTTTTTTCCTGGATATATTAGCCGGAACCATTTATCTGGGCCCTCCTGTTTTTTCCTGGATATATTAGCCGGAACCATTTATCTGGGCCCTCCTGTTTTTTCCTGGATATATTAGCCGGAACCATTTATCTGGGCCCTCCTGTTTTTTCCTGGATATATTAGCCGGAACCATTTATCTGGGCCCTCCTGTTTTTTCCTGGATATATTAGCCGGAACCATTTATCTGGGCCCTCCTGTTTTCCGGGAAGATTTTTCTCATCTTTCATTAAAAAATTTGTATATAATTTTACGCTGGAGTCTTTATACAATTTTCATGCTTCAGTTTTTGAAGTTATGTTCAACGGTGAATAGATTTCTCATAAACGAGGCATTTTTTAATAGAAACATATATCTAAATGTAGAAACTTTAAGAATGGGAAAATATGTATATCATTTTATGTGATGTCATTGTAAAGTTTGCCATTGAGAGACGAATCGTTGGACTTACATCTGATGCGAAAACCAGAATCATGAACAGAATGGGTCCTGATCGATGCATAGATTATTCTCTTTGATGAAAGCAACCATCGCAGCACAAGGGTGATCTCAAACACATCAAAGTATTATGGATGGATTCTCTTGGCTTCCTTTCTGTTGCTTTGAAGACTGTCTTCGACTCTATATTTACCCAACTAATGAAACAACCTCTATATTAAGTACACTTTGTTTTTCGACTCCGGTTTTATCATGTTTTCCACCTTGCTGTGTACATGCATATAGCATTTGCCTAGTGTTCACTATCATACAGACCTCGTTCTTCGACATTGGTAATCTATATTCTCATTGCACTTGCTGCTTCTGCCCTGTGGAATTGCGCTAGCATCACGTATTCCTTGAGTACTTGTAATAATTTTTTTTTACAGTGAAATTTATTCATTGAAGAAACAGAAAAATAGTATAGCAGCAGTAAACTAACAATAGAGCCGTGAATAACAAAAATTTACTTCGCTATGAGACTTCCAAACTCTTTGTTGTTGCACAATGATGAAAGGCTAGCAATAAGAAAACAAGGTTGAAAAATTGCATCAAATACTTTCCAAGCAGCCTCACTCTAGCATAATACCGTTGGTCCCATGATCCCAAAGGATAACTCTCTGCGGTGCATATCATCAAACGCTTGATTCCGTCGCTTTATATTCCGTATCATCGCGAGCATCCGTGTGCTGCTAGGCTGCAAAATTGAATGGTTGAGTAATGACAGTTAACTTGTGGCAACTTTTCTCCGAACAATTTTCTTTCTCCTGGCCTTGGGGGGAGGTGCTTCACCGTTCAAGTTCGCATCATTTTGCCCCTGTTTTATCCCAAGAAGGCCAAGCCCAGAGACGAAAGTGTTCTTGCTTATGAACCACTTTGAAGATGACTGTTTGGATCCTTCTGAGGGTCTATTGTAAGCCTTCAAGAGATCATCCGAATGAGCCAACGGATCGACCTCAACACCAAGTCAAGCTAACCTAGATGTCTCTCCTAACTGAACATTTTAGGATCCTGCAAGCATTTAAAGAGTAAATTGGTAAAATGTAACTAGCAACAGAAGAATTTCATGCAACTTCTGAATTGATTTGCATCCCTCACTATGCAAATTCTTCCCTACAAGTCGATAAATCGATAAAGAAAAGCATGAATTGAAATCAGAATACATAGCAATAACCAGAGACAAAAGGGCATCGTCCATCAAGCAAGGAACCAAATTGTTCTCCCAAAGTTAAAACAATCGTTTCATTAGCAGAGAACAAATAAACCACAGAAATACTTTATCACAAAACAGAGCAATAATGAGATGTGATTGATTTTCATGACGATGAGTTTCTGCATAAGCTTAGCTCTCAATTCAACAGTCACAGAGAACTCGTACCTCAAGGCTGTGCTAAAAACCAAAGCAACTCCAATGACATCAAACATACATCTTGCATCAGTATTCAAAAGATTAAGGTGTACTATGTTGTCTTCTTTCCACTTTGCTTAAGATTCCACATTTAATTCATGTGAAGTATTTGTTTAATAGCTGTGTGCATATATCTTGCATACATCTTGCATCAGTATTCAAAAGATTAAGGTGTGCACTAATTTGGCTTCTTTCCACTCTGCTTAAGATTCCACATTTAATTCGTGTGAAGCATTTGTTTAATAGCTGTTTCTTTATCTCAACATCAGAATAGTCTGAAATCACTTGTATGTTAATGCGACCACGAATTTAGAACTCCCAGAGCGAACCCTGTAAACAAAACCATAGCAAAATGCTAGTATATCTCTAGCCAAAGCTAGTCTCAACACTTAACAAAGAGATGATCTGAATGCCCGTAGATCCTCTCTTCCTTCAGTTTTATAACCTCTCCCCATAATCTCGATTCTTCCCAAAAAACTCACATTGACTGATGAGGCACTCTACTTTGAGGTATTTCTAGTGAATAATCATGCCAGTGGAGATTTTCTTAATAACAGTAGGGAAATTACATTGACAGGAAGGATTGCATTAGAATTACATTTACAATTCTGATATATAATCATTATTATTCAATTTGACCATATTTTGTGCCTACTCCCGGTTCTGGTGTCTCCCTTCTGCTTTCCACCTTGAGTGTCTCTTGTTTTCAAAGCTGCAAACCTGTGATTGCTGAAAATAATGCATTTCCATCAATTTTATGCTGCTCAAGATACGTACAATTATTCTTGCAGGGGATTCCCGGGTACTTTTTCTCAGGATCCAGTGTTTAATAAGAAGATTGTGAGCATCTTCCTTGATCAATTTTTATTGATTTTTTTTCCATTTTCAGACAACAACAGAGGTTTCTTTGGTGTTGTTACTGGTTTCAACCGTGCTGCTCCTTGTTCCATTCAAATATACTCTTACATTTGTAATTTTTGATCTCTTCACAAGGGAACTCGAGTTCCGAAGGGATATGGTTGTGGCGTTTATGAGGTTTCTAAAGGAACGTTGGGACACCATACCAGCATCTCCTGTTGCTGTGCTCCCGTTTGAGGAAGAAGAAGCAGATACATTGCAGAAGAAGGAAAAGAAACAGATAGGTAAAGTGAAATCAGAAAGGACTTCCAATAGTAATTAGCCGGAACCATTTATCTGGGCCCTCCTGTTTTCCGGGAAGATTTTTCTCATCTTTCATTAAAAAATTTGTATATGATTTTACGCTGGAGTCTCTAGATAATTTTCATGCTTCAGTTTTTGAAGTAATGTTCAACGGTGAATAGATTTCTCATAAACGAGGCATTTTTTAATAGAAACATATATCTAAATGTAGAAAATTTAAGAATGGGATAATATGTATATCATTTTCTGTGATGTCATTGTAAAGTTTGCCATTGAGAGACGAATCGTTGGACTTACATCTGATGCCAAAACCAGAATCATGAAAAGAATGGGTCCTGATCGATGATAGATTATTCTCTTTGATGAAAGCAACCATCGCAGCACAAGGGTGATCTCAAACACATCAAAGTATTATGGATGGATTCTCTTGGCTTCCTTTCTGTTGCTTTGAAGACTGTCTTCGACTCTATCTTTACCCAACTAATGAAACAACCTCTATCTTAAGTACACTTTGTTTTTCGACTCCGGTTTTATCATGTTTTCCACCTTGCTGTGTACATGCATATAGCATTTGCCTAGTGTTCACTATCATATAGACCTCGTTCTTCGACATTGGTAATCTATATTCTCATTGCACTCGCTGCTTCTGCCTTGTGGAATTGCGCTAGCATCACGTATTCCTTGAGTACTTGTAATAATTTTTTTTACAGTGAAATTTATTCATTGAAGAAACAGAAAAAGAGTATAGCAGCAGTAAACTAACAATAGAGCCGTGAATAACAAAAATTTACTTCGCTATGAGACTTCCAAACTCTTTGTTGTTGCACAATGATGAAAGGCTAGCAATAAGAAAACAAGGTTGAAATATTGCATCAAATACTTTCCAAGCAGCCTCACTCTAGCATAATACCGTTGGTCCCATGATCCCAAAGGATAACTCTCTGCGGTGCATATCATCAAACGCTTGATTCCGTCGCTTTATATTCCGTAGCATCGCGAGCATCCGTGTGCTGCTAGGCTGCAAAATTGAATGGTTGAGTAATGACAGTTAACTTGTGGCAACTTTTCTCTGAACAATTTTCTTTCTCCTGGCCTTGGGGGGAGGTGCTTCACCGTTCAAGTTCGCATCATTTTGCCCCTGTTTTATCCCAAGAAGGCCAAGCCAAGAGACGAAAGTGTTCTTGCTTATGAACCACTTTGAAGATGACTGTTTGGATCCTTCTGAGGGTCTATTGTAAGCCTTCAAGAGATCATCCGAATGAGCCAACGGATCGACCTCAACACCAAGTCAAGCTAACCTAGATGTCTCTCCTAACTGAACATTTAGGATCCTGCAAGCATTTAAAGAGTAAATTGGTAATATGTAACTAGCAACAGAAGAATTTCATGCAACTTCTGAATTGATTTGCATCCCTCACTATGCAAATTCTTCCCTACAAGTCGATAAATCAATAAAGAAAAACATGAATTGAAATCAGAATACATAACAATAACCACAGACAAAAGGGCATCGTCCATCAAGCAAGGAACCAAATTGTTCTCCCAAAGTTAAAACAATCGTTTCATTAGCAGAGAACAAATAAACCACAGAAATACTTTATCACAAAACAGAGCAATAATGAGATGTGATTGATTTTCATGACGATGAGTTTCTGCATAAGCTTAGCTCTCAATTCAACAGTCACAGAGAACTCGTACCTCAAGGCTGTGCTAAAAACCAAAGCAACTCCAATGACATCAAAGTAGCTAACAACTGCTCTGTCGAAACCACACAAGAGCTGATACCGCAGATTAGCATAAAGACCAAGGAAAGCTCCATAACCAAGTGCATTGGCGCTTACAGGAGCTTCGAAAAAACTAACCTTCACACCGAAATAAAAAAACCTGCAAACAAAAGTATGAACAGCTCTCAAAAATCAGGTTCACAGTTGATGGGGGAACGAAATTGAACCCTCGATCTCCCTCTTCGCTGGTAGATCTGTTCCTCTGCTTAACTACTTCTTCACCGGCGAGAAATCGTACAAAGTGCGCTTCAACAGGAGTTTGGGATGGTTTCGCGACTCGGTGAATTTTAGGTAATATTACTACTATACAATGCCCATTTATGATGTCGAGGACATTTTGGTAAATTTGCAGTTAAGCAATTTTGTAATCCCTATGTTAAAAATCGAACCAAACAACATCACCTACATCTGATAAATTATTTATCCCACTTTATCTTAAAATAATCATTCATACTAATCCTTAGTTATCAATCACATCCCACCTACGAAATGCAGCCTTATATTATTGTAAGATGGTTTGATTGACGATCCGATCGAACGAGTCGTTTCATTGTAATGAAATGAGTTCTGTGCTAGCGCACGTTTCTACTTGTTTTCTTTTATTTATCATAGTCTTCTTTCAGCTTTTATTTTATTAAAAATTGTGATAGAAAAAAGTACTTGAGACTTGAGATCGGATTTGGGCTTGAGTAGGATATATTACTTTCCTAATTCGTTCGGGTGAATTCTATGTCTTTATTGGGGTCTAACATTTGGGCTACATATGGGCATGGCAACCCTCACACGTGGTTGACGGGGGGGTCATTGAATCCTCACATTTTATTTATCTTGTTTGATCTCCATAGTTTAACACACACAATTGGAAAGAAAACAACATTTTGATAGAAAATAAAAATAATAAAATAAATAAAAGTGGGAGCTGATAAACTATACCACATAGGTTGCGTCTTGAAGAACAAAACAATATCTAATATGTATCTTAGGTTTCAACTCTCAAGCATATATTTACTTATTTGTTTACTTAGATATACAATGAGTTTCAAGTATAAATAATGTATTTATATAGGTTTGATGAGGCAAGAGTCGGGGTCAAAAAGGATGAGTTGTTCCCCAAAAAAAGCCACATTAACCTAAAATCTTTTATTAACCGACCTCCTTCCACGGTCCTGGGTCCCACTAGCTGATATTATATGTATATATTGAGAAAAGTTGATTTCGTATGATTTTTGTGAGGGTGGGGTTTTGCAATTCGTTTTAAACCAATCATATGACCTACCACGTGGCATTGAAAAGATATTAGGGTAAAGGAGAAGGACGGATTTGGACTCGGGGGTTAGGTTTTTGAATTTTGAATAAGTAGATTCTAAATATTGGGTCCCAGAAAGAATGTCCCTCTCCATATAATTATAACTTTTGTTAAGACATAACAACTCCATTGTTTCTCATTAAAACATGTAGGGTGTCGTTGTTTGGTTAATTCGATAGTCAAATCATGTTAAGTATTTGAAATATGCTTCGAGGATAAAGGAATGCTTCTTGTTATGATAGGCCATATGGGAGTGTTTACCTTGGGTTTGGTATGGTGAGCAGTTACCGCTTTGTCTTCTCCCTGTACATTGGGAGAAACCGCTCGGTGGATGACCTGAAATCATGAGCAGTTAGAGGGTGTCTGATATGTTTCATATATGTCTCCTGGATGCTTAAGTCAGACTTGAATCATGATGCAACATGTATCCTCTCTTGTTTCAATCATGGAATAGATGAAATAAACAAATAATTTATTCCAGAATAAAATCTTATTGAAACTGTCCATATCTCGATTATCCTTCAGAACCCTATCACACCGGGATATGATAAAATAGGATGAAAACAGTATTTTGTAAATACGTAAGTATCATAAATATCTTAAAATATTTGACGTATTTGGGTATTCATAGGAGTATAAGGGTTTTGTCATCGTATTGTTGACAAAAACCACAAGACAATTTTCCAGAGTTTTTTTCACATAATCTTTCTGTGAAATACTGAAAATACATGGTTAATCCTTATGAAATTTTAATAGGCAGAAATAACTTTCGCATTTCGTAAAAATTGGCATACGTCCCACGAGTAATGAAACAGTCAAATTAGTTGGTTTTACTAAACTATCATCAACTATTAGTTAATCTGATCTCTCCTTTTAGGAGTTGATTTTTTCTCTTTCGCCTCTTCTTAAAATCATTCACTCATCGAGTTTCCGAAGGCAATGGTAATTTTTTGCTTGCAACTTTTGTATCATATCAGAACAGTTCAGAGATTAGTAGAACAGTTCTGTTGAGAATGATTCATAACAGATCAGATTAGATGAGATCAACTCAGAGAAGCGTATCAGATCAGATAAGATCAGTTGAGAAAAGCATAACTATTCAGATCAGAAGAGTACCGAAGAGATCAAGCTCAGAGAAGCAAGATATTTTTAACAGAATAGAATAGAAGAGTAGAACAACTCAGAACATATCAGAACAGAATATCTAAGTGAACTGATCAGATTTGCTTCGCATCAGATCATTTCAAGAGCAGAACAAGTCAGTATATCAATTTAGAACAAAGACCACTGAACAAAACATATCAGAATGGAGTTCGTATTAGATAAGCATTGACTATCAAATCAAAACGACAAATCAGATGGGAATATGATGTGGCTTCAGTTTTTGTCAATTTTATGTTCTGCTTTTATCATCGCTGTGGCTTTCAGTCTATTAAGCGGGAAAAAACATTGTCATTGCTGTGGATTTCAATATGTCAATTTTATGTTTCTTGTAGTACTAAATATAATGACAATTGTATGAATACGTTTTTCTGGAATAAGATGTCAACTTTATATTTATTTTGGAGTATGATGCTTAATTGAAATACAATTCTCGATCAGATCGTGTATTTTAAAGACAGACAGTGCGGAGCAAACGATGCAAGATCTGATTAGAAAGGAAGAGTTGCAACTTTTTTGAGCATCGAGAGCTATTCTGTTCGCTCAGCTCTCATATATGTGAGTCAATTTGTACTGCGCCGATCAAACTTCGTTCTGAAATGTTCTGTTCTGTAAGCTCTGTTCTGCTATTCTTTTATGCACCATGCATTCTTTTTCTTCTCTCTCTTTAACTGAGCTGTTCTGATCTGATCTACTCTGTGCTGCTCAAACTGACTTCTCAACCGAGCTGATCTGATCTGTTCTTCTCTTCTGAGCTGATATGATCTTAACTGTTCTGCTCTTTCTCAATTGCTTGGATCTTAAATGATTCGCTATGCTCTTCTGCTCTTGTTATGTTCTGATGAACTGTTCTGCTCTTCTTATCTTTTCTGTCATGTTCTTATCTGATCTAAACTTAATTGTTCTGCTCAAATGCTCTATATATGATTGTTCCATTCTGCTGATCTGTAGTATTTTGCTCGAAGACTCCATAACACACAAGAAAATTTGATCCTTCTAAAAGAATAGGGAATTTGTGGACAAAGTTTGTGCATTTCTTGGGAGGAGATATGTGCATTTCTTGTGAGGGTATTTTGGTGTCAGAAATATAACTTTATTATAAAATCTGTTACTAAACTCAATAACATCGTTGTTTAACAACTCTTTGACACAATGTTAAAACGTGTCAAACTTACAAAATGCGAAGGTTATTTGTGAAATTTCACGAGGATGAGTCGTAAATTTTCAATATTTCATCAGGATCAATGCAAAAGACTCCAATTTATCTTCTCCGTCGGCACGTATTCCATGCTTATTATTTTTAAGTCCGGTCCCTGAACTCGAGCATCGAGGGGGTCTATGTGATAATATAACTTGAGTATCGACCAAACCAAACTCAGGGACATCAAAATTTTTACCTCAATGGCCAATGTTAGCAACATGAAAATATAATTTACCTACGTCCCAATGCTACTACCCATTACCCACCCCCTCCCGTTCTCGGACAAATAATGAAGTGTACAAAAAGAAACGCTAAAAGCAGAATAGAGTCTCTTCTTTCTCTCCGCAATCCAAACCAAAAGTACGGCTTAGAGATTGAAGGGAGATCGAAAGTGGGGGAAGCGCAACTTAGAGCTAGATTCGTTCCCTCTTAGCTTTCTGATGTTGCAAAACTCTTCTCTTTATTGAGCAGACTGTACTATTTTGGCATTTTACTTGCACGCCAAGTGTTCGGGGCTGTGTTTCACTGGAAGGAGATGCCTAGGCCTGGTCCAAGACCATACGAGTGTGTGAAAAGGGCTTGGCATAGCGACAGACACCAACCCTTGAGAGGATTGATCATCCAACAGATTTTCAGGTTCTGGGTTTTCTAATGCTCGGGTTAATTTCCATCTCTGCTGAGGTGGGAGTATTTCTTTTTTTATTTCCGTGTTTCTTGAGCAGGCTTGTGCATGAAAATCACTGTGGTGGAACCAAGAAAAATAGAGAATGGCTGGAGAAGCTGCCTGTTGTGGTCTTGAAATCGGAGGAAATTATGTACTCAAAAGCCAACTCTGAGGTTCTGTTAGTAAATCTTTTCTTTGATTCAATGCGGGTTGATTTGGATTTTTTCGAAATTGGTGTTCGAATTGTGTTTTTTCCCGATGTTCATTTAATGTGTGTTCTGTTCTGTTTTGAGTAGGCGGAGTATTCTAATCTTGAAACGCTCTGGGACCGGGTCAACGAAGCCATTGATACGATCATCAGGAAAGAAGAGAGTAAAGAGACCGGTGGGCTTTTGCCCCCTTGTGTTGAAGGTGCTCATCGTTTTTTTTTGTTTCTATGAAACCATTTGGATTTCAATCACTTTTTATTCTGATGGTTATTTGTTTGGTTTTGGGTTGTTGCTAGTTTAATGGTTGAATTATGTTTAAGTGGATAGTAATATATTCTGATAAAAAAATGAACTGTGTTGTTCAGCTGCACTTAATTTGGGATGTGTTCCAGTAAGAGCTTCGAGAAGCCAAAGGAACAAAAACCCAAGATCTTACCTTGGAGCTAGAAATCAGGAACCATTTGATTTGTCTCCAAATGTTTCAAATACGCATGCTACTGAACACCATTCTGTACAAATACCTCCTCGGACAGCCGAACTCTCAATGTTCAACAAACTGCCTAATGTAGATTCTCCACGTTTAGTTTCCGAGTCTAACAAGTGTCTCACTGTAGATACTAACAAAGGCGTTGCTTCTTCATGCGAGAGACTTCCTTGTATCGGCAATAATTGGTGTACTGAATTGGGATCTAACAATTCGCTCAACATCGGTTCTGTATATCCCTTACACTACACTAACTTCGAAACACAACAAGCTTCTCAGTTGTGCTTCCAAGAACCCCGAAAATCTGATGCTATAATCTTTGGAGTTCCTATTTTTCCTTCGGTTGCTAAACCTGCTGAAATTGGAACCCTGCAAAATCTATTCCCTTATGCTGCAGATTCAGGCCTTACTCACAGAAGTTTGCAATCAGATCCAAAGAACAGTAAGGGAAAGGAACCTCAAACAGCGTGTGACCTGTCCTTGAGATTGGGTCGGTTTTCAGGGTCAAACCCGACCAGGGAAAACAATCCTGGTTGTGGAACAGATAGTGTTGTTTGTAGAGTTTCTCAGGTCGAAGACCGGCCTATCTTCAAGGAGTTTCATTTCTTTCCTGTAGAATCTACCTTGGCCCGTGATCCATCCATGCAAAGTAGAGGCAATCGGAGTTATGAGGTTGAAAATCCGGAAGGCGAAGAAGTTGCTAGGAAGCGTAAGCTAGCCGTTAGTGGAGATGCAGACCAGGAGCTATGTTTCTGGTCGCAAGATTATATCTCTAACCAGTTTGATGGTCGAATGAAAAGACCTGCCTTGTAGACAATTCTTCATTCTATGCGGCATAATTATTATTTTTTTGAGAGAAAAAGGAAATATGGCCATTGCATTATAGTTTTCTTCCGAACAAGATATATACCCTTATGAACAAAATGACCAATTTGTGTCAGTATCAGGAATATCAACAAAACTGTTTTTTAAGACCTGCATATGAACTGTTTTTAGCCAATCTATAAACTAATAATCATTCATGGCCGATTATATATATATTTTTTGGAAAGAATTTATGACCCATACTGCTGAACATAATAAACTCACCATGTATGTGTTCTTAAGATGGCTTCATTTTCCTTCTCTTTTGTCCATTCTATTAAGAGCTTTCATATTACACCATAATGCTTGTGTTAAAAGCATTCGCGTTCTTATCACATTCGAGGATGTATTGTCATGATATACCAGAGACAAAACATACTGTGATGAAATTCATTTCACAACAAGAACTAAAGTCAATAATGATGCAAATGACTATACCTCTCAATTATTTTTCGTTGGGTCTTGTGTATGCTTTATCATAAGGGTAAATTTGCTTTAAAATCCTAAACAAAAACATAAATTTACTTTCGGTCCCTGTCAGGAAAAAAAATTTGTTTTACTCCCTGATTCTACAAAAAATTTGTTTAAACTCCCTAACATCACATGTTTTTGTCCGATAGAAATTGAGTATAAATGATATAAATTATAGTATATAATATATGATACTTGAGTACGAATAATTTTAGATTGAGTACGAAAATTAAGATTTTGAATATAAAATTATTACAATATTTCACAATCATCATTCGGTACATATGTTCTTGTACTCAAATATCATTTTCAGTATCGAATTTGAAATAGTTTGTATTCAATTATCATATATTAATACATATTTAAAATATTTTGTACCGATTATGTCTAAATAAAAAACTAATTTATCATCAATACCAATACAAGGTATCCATTTTTTATACTCAAAATTTATATATTAGTACAAGATTTGAAACAGTTGGTACTCAAATATCACATATTATGTACTCTATTTTCAATAATTTTCGTCCAATTTCAATCGACTAAATACATGTGGTTCTGGGGAATTTAAACAAATATTTTCTAAAATGAGGGACTATAAACAAATTTTTTTCTGACAAGGACTGAAAGCAAATATATGTTTTGGTTCTTGTAGTTATTAGAAATTTACCCTTATGATGATTCAGAAACAGAGGGTAGCAGGAGCTTCTGCAATGCCATGTGATGAAAGCCAAGTTGGTGGTAACAATGGTGTACAACTTGTATTGTGATGTATCATAACTCTTGAAGCTTTCGGGGCATTGCCTTTTTCTGCAAAAAGGTTCAAACAGACGATGGAAATGGAAAGGGGCTGTTTTCAAAAGTTTGGACGGACCATCATAATTTAATCAGAACTGTCATTTCTTCAGCACAATACATTGAACTCCCCAATAATTGAATTCTTTCATTTCTCCCATCTTCTCTCAAGTCCTTGTCGACTAAATCTAACAAAATATTAACGATAATTAAGTTTAATGACTCGAGGGATATCTTAAATTTTTGGGACGTACAGAAGGGCATGTACAATGGGGTCCTATGTAAATGTAGGTTGAATCAAGTGGGTGTGATGTTTGATAGCAGATAAACACAAACATCGGCTACATTTAGGGACTGGACTGCCCAAAACTTTTCCCTGGAGAGAAGCAGTGGTCCCCTGGTAAAGATTGAATTCCATTGGCATGTGGCTTATTAAATGTCATTGCATCTTCCCCAAACTTTGTCTTGTTATATAATGCTTATTAACCATCGGATCAATTATTTAAAAGATGTTGCAACATCTTTTAAAACCAAGTTAGTAACGTGTACTAGGGAAACAAACTAGAAAAATGTTACAAAAATGGAAACTGGAATATATACCTGAGACATGCGAACAAGGAAAGGAAACCTATCGTGCAAAGAAATCGAAAAAAGGAGAAACAGAAAGAGGAAAAGAGAAGAAAAGAAATAGTATATTCGTATAAGTAATGAAATTGTAAAACTTGCCTACATAGTAGTGGACATAAGCTATTTTACTATATCTAATCTAAATGAAGGATAAAAATATCCACGTAGTCCGGTCTGTTAACTTCTTATAACCGATAATTCATCTCATTGCAACACATGCAGAGGTCTGAGAATTCTGTGGCACATCAGTTTGGACAGAAAGCTCACACACCATTGGAAGGATTTGATTGCTTTTTTGGTGACTCTTGGTTGACTGCACATGTATCCAAGGACCCAAACAAATTCTCAGTTTAAGTGCTTATAGCTTTTGTTAAAAGAAAAGTATCATCAATCACACGTTTTTTGAGATGAATATCTTCAAGAAACACGGTTAAATGGTTTGATAAAGTCCAAAATTACACCAAATATTTGTTAAAAGAATGACAGATGTTTAAAAAAAAAATGGAAATTGTTCCTATATATCATGTAACAGAAATTTGGAGATTGATATCCCATGAAAAACGTTTGAAATTTGGCTCAATATGACCACAGAACAAAGATCCAAGTTCGGGCTCGAATGATTGAAAATGACTAGCATTCAGCTTGATTCGGTCCATTCAATGATACCCCTAGTATGGATATGGTTCAGCTAAATATTCCTGAGCACACCCCCTAATATGGGCCATTAAAGGTTAGTTCCTTCTAGATAAGGGCAAACCAGGATGACTTCACCGAGGCTTGTTTAGCGTTGAATCGCCAACCTTTGGTGCAGTTACAATGGACAAGAACACAATGATCAATGGATGGACAGTCACACTCACTCACATCTAGCACTTCCCTAAAGACAACTGCTGCTCCACCACAAGGCAAGTTTTACGCGCAAATAGCAACTCGCTCAACTGACCGCAGCACTCGATGTTTCTAGTAGCTAACTATGATTCTACCATTTGGTTCCATTAATGCAACTCTTCAGTCCGCTACTCGCTCAGCGGCTGCCTACAACACTTCAACATTTCTGAAAAACTCAAGTCCATGATCCTAACATGCATCTCTTAACGACACACGGAATTGTCGAGTGGAACATGAGATATGTTGAGAGAATGGATTATTCATTCAATTCACTCAGCATATTCGCTGGTAATAAGCTACCCTATCTATCTTCTGTCATACCACATCAAATGAATGATAAACAATTTTGCTCCCCTTATCCATTTAATAATTTGATTCTAAATTTAGGTTCAACCACATGCCATTTTATTTGCAGGAACTCTCGAGCGAACATTCAAAATAACACGGCTTCTGAATTATTCTACAAAATTATTTTCTAGAAACATTTCTCGAACCATAACAGAAACCAGAGAAGATGTAATTTGGACAAGATCAACGTGAGAAAATGAAATTAGCCAGGCAAAGAACATCAGAAACATAAACCAAGGATTTATTTCAATATCAAATATGTACTGCTGAGATAAATAAAATGATCAGCAGATTATATTGTATATAAAGATGATGTAGCCATCTCCCTAGAAAAGTAAAAAATATTTAGAAGCTGGGCTCGGATATACGAGAAACTGAAGTCATAATCTCAGAAGCAGAAGTATTATTGTAGAAGTGATAGCAGAGATGGAGGAATAGAATCCGAACAACTTTCCTGCTTGAAACTCCTGAAGGATAAAAACAAAAACAAAAACAAAAGTGGAAATGCTATCAGAATGGTCATTAGAACAAATGAAACTAGAACTAGAGTAGCAAGTCTTGCATTCAAAATTACATATGTCGATTAGTAAACCTGTTTCAACTCACATACTAAAATCCCTTGCCATGATTGCTCATCAATATGCGAAATTTATGGATGTTACTCAAAATTGATGACCGTACTTTGCTTTATTGCTAAAATATGTGAACTTCTATCAATTGAGTAATAAAATGATGTAACTGAAGAATATCTCTAGCAAAACAAACCAATTTTTTATGATATACATTAGTAGAACTAGCAATGATATGATTCGCCTTGAATAACAATTATCTTAAAGGACTAGCAATTTTTTATGATATACATTAGTAGAACTAGCAATAATTGGTTTCGCAAGAATCACCCTACACAAAAAATTGATAATATTTTAGGCAGAAAAATGAAGTAGATACAATACCTTAAAGGACAATCTAGAAGAAACAGCAGATGAAGATTTGAGACCGGGAAACCCAATATCATAAGAGATAGTCCCGTCAGCTTTAAAGAGCCCATAGTATTTCTCAGAACCGGCACCAGGCTTTGAGTCCTCATTAAATAATGCAAATATGTATGCTTTCAGCATCCTTTTTGGTCTAAATGGAGTTCCTTTCCTCTTGGCAAGCCTCTTACGTAAGTTATAATTGTAAGTCCTCGCGTTGCTTTGTGTGGCAGCTGGTTCGCTTTGATCTCCATGTGAAGCCCAACCAGTCTCCGTAATTATAACTTCCATTTTTTTGAACCCTGCGTCCGCTAAAGCAACATAAGCAGCATCAACCTGAGCATCAAGCATGTTGTCATAGTGAAGATTCGATTTTTGATCATATATCCCCTCTGTTTCCTGAAATAGAGCATAATTTATATCGACTGTATCCGCATTATAAGTATAGGCCAAGAAGGGGTAAGCATTCAAACAGAACGGAGAGCCTATCTGAGAGAAAAACTCCAAAAGAGGTTTCATAAACTGTACAACACTCTCTTTAAAAGTACACGAAGAGGGAGGATACGAATTCACAAAAACAGCCTGAGAGTGAGCAGTAGAAATCTGAACCACGTCGTCTATTCCAAGACTCTTAGTGGCATTGTATATATTTTTGACAGCACCTAACAAAGATCCAGAAAGGTCATTATCGTTTCCCAAAACTTCATTCCCAATCGCTATCCCGACAATGTGTGTATCAGGCAGGAATGCCATAACATTTTCTTTGACCCAAGTTAGAGCATGATCAGCACTAGCACTCATATCTTTCACATATCCATTTGGAAGTCCTATTACCAACTCAAGCCCAGTACCTTTAAAGGCATTCAGAACACTATGATCGGCATCGTATATTCTGACATTCTTGATCTTTGCAGCTCTAAGTAGCGAAACCACTTGGTCGGGTGAAGGGATGTTGTCTGCTATTCTACCATAGTTTATTCCATAGGTTCCAGTGAATGCCGTAGCGGTTAATTTGTCTGAAAGAATACATTGATTATTAGAGGTATCAAGCAGCGTGAAAAGGCAACTTAAAACTAAAATAGTCCAAATTTTGTACAAGGACATGGTCTTGACTAAATAAACCATTAGTTGGACTCACTGGAGCTCATGAGACCATACTTAATTCGATGGAAACCAATCCAACAATCGCAACACAAAAAACAAGCTTGTATCATTTCGTCCAATTGTATTTATATATGTGTGAACAAAGGATTTTTGGGTGTGGGTGTCAAAAATAAGTGCAGGGATTTGATTTTCTATAAGCTACACATAAATATTATACTCGTTTTTTAAGGACAACAAGAACCACGGCTATTTCATCCCTGCAAGGGTGCGGCTCAACATTCTTGAAGGTACTTGGCAACATGAATTTGCAAAGTGAAAGCTCATTCTGCGGAAAACCTTTTGCACATATAATCATCTAAAACTACTGGCCAGAATTCTGAATTTAAAATTCAAAATTTCAAAATTTCAAAATTATAAGCAGAAGTTACAATTCCAGTCGCGTAAAACATAAATCAACCATCTTTCTCGAAAAAGTAATTCAAATGAGAAAAATCTAACTAAACAAACCGTAATTAACTCAAAGATCCCAGCAGTCACCCGAGAGAAAAAAAAAGTACAGAGAGATGAAGAACAACAAGAAAAGCTACCGCTGAGCATAGAGAAGAAAATCAAGAACCAAAACGGCAGAACCCTCATCGCTTTCGCAGATTCTCCCAGTTCATTCACACACAATCATTCTTGTAAGTCTCTCTCCTACGCAGAAACCTCATCACCGACAATCAAAATCTGCCCAAATATCGTATATCAATATATCAAGTACAGATGCTCCTCCAACAGTAAAGTTATACGCAGAAACGGCTACGATGGTGACCCGCGGCCGTAAGGGAGAGGTGGTCTGAAGGATGAGACGGGTTTTGGCGGTCGTGCTCTTGAATATTTTCAGTGAAGAATGTACGAAGAAACCTGTAATTAATAGTCAATAATGTGTACGTGTACCCATGATTCTCTTAAATAGCTAAAAAACAAACCTCTTAATATGCCCCATTTTTTAATCATATAATGCTAACATGTTTTATCAAATTCCAGATTAAATTGAATGAAGGGTTAAATTTGTTTGATCAAACTCGAATTATATGATTTCTTTCATAATATATGATTAATGTTTGTGATGGAAGGCACTACAAGTCAATAGCTTCAAACCGTCCCGGATTATCAGATGATCGATATTCTCTATCGCTCTTTTGAGTGGGAATAATGGTGGAGTTGCTGTATAAGAAAAAATAATCAAATCCGATCAAATTTACGTTAATATGTTGATTAACCTTATTAAGAAACACGGAAAAAATTATTGGCTTATCATAATTTATGTTATTAAGATCATGTTTAAAATACGGAAATTCTATATATGAAAAAATAAATATTTGAATTGGATAATAATAAATCAAATTTTAAAAATTTTGACTCAGATGGAGTCTACACCGTCAGAGTGCGTGTCGACGTAGTCAAATGGCCGCCACATTCATCTTTTACTTTATTGGTCAATGACCATTGTCCATATAATCTTTTTATTTTTACTTATTTTAGAATTTTAATTTTGAAATCAATTGTTTTTTTTTTTAAGTTTAATTCGTTATGCCTAACTCCTGTATAGGTCAAAGGTCCCTTGACCTATACAAGGTTAGTAATCGAGTGATATGTATGAACAGATAGGAGTCCGAAGATGAGGACTCATATAACTAACTAATTCCCAAAGCATATCACATAATATTTCAGTGTTGGAATCAATTTGTTGCTCTACTTTTTAGAAACGTTTACTTTTAACTTCATGATTGATAATAAAAAATGCATCTTTTTGGTGATTATATAGAAGAAACAAAAGTATTGTTAACCGGAGAACTAATACATAAACGCATGTAAAGGTACATTGCGTAATAGATATAAATACTAAACTAAAAATAAGATACAATTAAATAGACAGGTTGATAAAGACTCTTTCGTTATCGAAAAATAATAATTAAAGACGAGCAATACAAGATATTACAAGCAAGATATTCTGATTCGAATCAGAGAAAAGATGGGGGAAATATATGTCGATTGATCTTCGATATAAGTATTTCTTTTAAAAGATTTTAGAAATATAGAGATCCGTTGATTATTAACATTTTTTCTATTAAATAAAAAGGACTTCACTTGTAACGAGTGGCCCTTTATTTTAAAAGGATAAATTCTAACGTGGGAAGGGCATTAAAGTAGAACAATTCTTACTGTAAATGGCTTTACTTTTCCTTGCGTTATGTGTTTCCTTAAAAATAATATATATATATATATATATATATATATATGTGTGTGTGTGTGTGTGTGTGCGTGTGTGTGTATTTTAAATTAATGAACACAAATGGCATGAAATAAGAACAATAATATTATTTTTTATTAAATACTAATAGTAATATTTTATTATATATATATATATATTCTCGGACGAGTTCGAAAAATTCGAGAATTTTTGAGGTGCTATTATCATTCACATCCCAATTTGATTCGAGATTTCAAAATATCCTCGTACCCGTCCTGTTTCAGGTTTTTTCTCATATGCCCAAACTCACGGAAAAACTTGTCAATCCCTAGTATTTCTATGTTTCATTCTACTGAAAAAAAAAAAAGATCTGATTGCATCTGTAAAAGATTTTTTTTTCTTTCATTGATGGTTCGTTTCTTGAAGAGCGGATCATTATCACCGTCCGCTATTCGAAAGAGCGTTTTACTGTATTTTTTTAAGTCCCCTCAAAATATCTTTGTTTTGTAATTTAATTTTTTTTTACATTAATTTAAAAAAAAGCCCATTATATATATGTGTGTGTTTTAATTAATTTATGAACAAAAATTCCATTTTCTTTCTCAAGACAGGAGAACATTACGTGGAACTGTAGTAAAAGCCTTCTTTCATGACTAGTAAAGTACGTCAGACGCGTATCCAGTTACCTTATTTGGTATTATAAAAAAGAACAAATTCTATATTTTTATATTTTGTTGGATTTCCTCGTATACGTATATTTTATTATTTAGTTATATCCAAATCGTTCTTGTCATTGCTGTCATAATAATAGTTGAATGGCTATCAGGGACCTTGAGTTCTTACACGTACATGTCTGATCACGCCTTAAAACTTGAGTATTAAGATTTTTAAGTTTTCATACTGAGTCATTATACAGATATAAAAATGTTTTGTTAAATTATTAAAATAATTTATTACTTATAAGTTGTTGGATCTTTATTTTAGGAAATAAGTGTTAAATAATTGGACTTATTTTGAATGATTTAAGACATTACTGTGTTTGACTGTAAGATTTGTTATTATCAAAACTATCAAAATAATATACAATTAATAATATAAAAAATTGAATAGTTATAAAAAAATTCAAAAATAAATATTTAATGTTATTTAAACTTTACGTATATTTAAGAAAAATAAATCTTAATATAACAATTTATTATCATATATGAAGGATATAATAAAAAATATAAAAAGATGTAACTGAAGATATTTTGGAGAACTAAAATGGTAAAATAAGATTTAGTTTAACAAAGTAGGTTTAGCGGTAAATTTTTAAAAGGGATTATTTTGACAACTCATTTGATATATTTTTTTTTTACCAAATATATTTTAAAATTTTATAAGTTGGTTAGGGAGTTTTTAAGGTGCTTAAAAAACCCCGTATCTATTTAATAATATTCAATTAAATTGAGAAAAACCAATGAATGCCGTGAATTAATAACAATTAGGGGTCATAATTACCACTAATATTGCTTTATGATGATTTCCCATTTTATATATATATATATGAGGTCCGGGGCTCAAAGAAGGCGGGCCGTGATCGTCGTGCCAAGAGGTTGTACGGATAATTAGCGACTCCTGGCACGCTTCTAGAGGCGAATGGGCATATGAACTGATCCCACATTGGAATGAGATGGATTACGAGACTGAGATGTTATAGACGTAATTGAGGTTAGTTGAGGAAGACTTATCAGATTTAATTGGTAGTACTCATACCAACAAGGTGCATCTTCTTTTCGGGAGCTCATCACTTAAGAATTCCAAAGTTAAGCGTGCTTGACTTGAGACAATTTTGGGATGAGTGACCCCGTAGGAAGTTTATCAGGGTGCGTGCAAGTGATGACAAAACACGCTGGAAAGATCAGTATTGGTACAGTGGGACAATCGTTAAAACTGGGGCGTTACAATATATATATATATATTTAAAGATAAATTTTTTATCTAAATCTGTTTCACCACTAGTGTGTGTCTATGTAATATATATACAAAAATACTGATCTCTTAATTAAACAATATGAAATAAAGGACCAAATTAATTTTAGTATGATTTTCTATTCCTATATATGTATACCGTATCGCTGTCAATAATTCCATAAAATTTTCTGTTATAATTTATTAAACGCTGGCACGAAAAAATATTTTAATGTAGTTAAAATTGAGTCCACTCAAACTATTATAATTGATAATTCTTTGTAGTTTATATCCACCTTTGTAAATAGAATACTGAAAAAATCATTACACAACAGTTCTTGTTTAACGAAACCAATCATTTTATATAATTTCAACCAAGTAATTAGTGCAAATTATTTCAACTCAAAACTAAAAGGCATGATATATAATGACTATGGCACTCCACCTAAACTTTTTCTTTACATTTTTTAGACACACGACAATATTATCTAGATGGGTTTGAATGATTTAATTTTCTTACATGTCGTACTTCTTTTCCCATTATATATTCAACTATAACGTGTGTGTGTACTTTATTTTAAAATCATGAGTATTTAATTTGAATATAAAGTTATATGTTTTACCTGTACAAATATTTATTCTAACTTGCTACTTTATGGTATGCTCTTTTGGGTTGGCTAGAACGTACTAAAGCTCCTTTGATTGTTAATGATTCGTTAATAAAAGTTTGTTATGATAATGGTTTAATAATGATGATATAAATATTATTAGATAAATTTGAAACTTGTATGGAGTACCTTTACTCGTGCGTGTCCATCGCAGCATGGTTAAGTAATTTGAAATTTATATTGTGAAATAATATAGATTCGCTGTAATGGTTCGTTGGGAATAATGACCGACTTTTATCATTATTATTATTTATTTTTATGGATTAATGGGATAATCACCTACTTTGAGCATAGAATATTGCGACGCGTTGAATGCAATAATTATGCTGGTTAGATAGAGCGATCAAATCGGTTACTATACGGTTTAAAAATATCAACAGCTATAACTTTTGATAAAGCGACAATCACTCGATCCTACACACCGTTTCTATTTTATTTTGGCGGTTTCATAAGAGATCTTGGTACCTTCAAATGGTTTTTTCGGGTAAATTCAAATGGTTATTCCGGGTTAATTGCAAAACTGGAGTCTACAGGAGGGAAAGAATTAATCATATATATGAAGAATTAATATAGTAACAAACTAATCCGCTAATTATTTGTCTTAAGTAGGTGTTGTCATTGTACAAGTCACATACAAAAATGAATTCAGTAAAAGTATTCAAAGAGACAAGGTGAACCCACCTTTTTTTTTATTATTTTTTGCAATGGAATTCGAAGCATTTAATTTGTAAGAAAATTTGCATTTTTCAGGAAAATATATTTCATAGAGGAGGCGTTTGATATGGAATCCAACCTGTGACTCTTCCTTCTTCCCGGTTAAGTACGTGTAATTATTTGTCCAGAGGAGGAATTAATATTGTCTTAAGCGTTCATGATTAGAGTGGTACTGCCTGTTGGAAATCTTTCGTGTGTCAATATGTCGATTTTATGTCACTTGATCTCGTCGGTTTGATGGTTTGTAAAAGAGTGATGCCAGATAGTAACAGTTAATACTATCGCGGTTGAGTGTAGGTCATTGGTAGAGAAAGAGTAAGATCGATCTTTAAGGAGAATGACAATATTAACAGTTAGAATGTAATGCACACAATATAAGTGCACTCCGTATCGTCACATGGTTTCAGATATTTGCCAAAATAAATGCAATTGATGTAGAAAGTTATAGAAATAACAAACAACTAAAGTATCGGTAAATTAGAAGTAGAGGTCAAGAGAGAGGATTTCGAAGTCCTTTGCCCTAATTATGTAAAAAGCAGCCGGATATACAAACACATAGATATTATTGTTTGTATTTCAAAAATTGGTTTTTTAAAGTAAATTATAATAGGTTATATTTTTTAATAATATTATAATCATAAAATCATGTAGTTACTTGTAATATTAAATATATTGCATAATGAAATTAACTTAAACGGTATCGGTATAAATTTAAAAAATTTACGGTATTTTCGGTATACCGAAATACTGATACATATATATTAATATATATTTCGGTATACATATATATTTCAGTATACATGTATATTTCGGTATATACCGAAATACCGATACATAATTTCGATAAAATCGATATTTCGATAAATCGGTACGGTATCAGTATCATTTTTTTAATATCGCATTTTTTCGGTATACCGAAAAAATGGTATGGTATCGGTATCATTTTTTTTCAATACCAAAATTTTCGGTACGATATACCGTATGATTTTAAAAATTCGGTATACCGTACCGAACCAACCCTAGTTATTAGTAAGTTGGTCTGTACATACAAATTATGGATAATATATATTATTTATTACTATATTATTATTATTTAATAATATTTTATTAACTAATAATATAGATACACACATACACATACATATATATGTGTGTATATATATATTTTTATAAAGGTTATTAATAGATATTATTTGTGTATTGAAGGTTGTTTAGTTATCTAAATATGTAATAAATACAATAGTAATATTATTTTTATATTATATATATATATTATCGGGACGGATTGGGAGAGTTCGTGGATGAGGGTCCCGTTTCGAATTTTCCCTACGGGACAACAAATTCGTGGGAAAAATTGGCATCCCTAATCGACACTAATCCAACCATTTTTCTTGAAGTGATATACTATCTAAGGACGCACGGGTAGCTCCCGCTCCCTCAGATGTGGCTTGGACGAGTGGTGGCGGGTGGTGATAGCTCACCTTTCTTTTCCGTCGAGGTCGGACGGTATTAATCTTGATAATGAGCCAAATCCATTTCCGTGGGAATGTCAGGGTAGCTCCCGAATTCTCGGCGAGGTTGCCACTGGTTGTTGATGTTGATTGTTTTCGTTGGTCCTCTTGTCTTGGTAACCTTGGTTTCTTTGCTACCAGACACATATTGCATAACATGTTGCATATGTCATACTTCGTTTGATGTTTCATATTGCATAGCATGTTGCATATGTCATACTTCGTTTGTTGTTTTACTTTGTTCTGCGTACAAGGTTGATCCCTCCCCTTTGGGACTATTTTGGGTGTGTTGGTGAACATTATAGGTTATCCAGGTGGATCAGCTATGTCAGATGGAGCATCAGCTAGTGAAGTCCATATGAATTGATCGAGTGTCCCAGTGTGTGTGTGTGTGTTGTCATGTCATTATTAGAGGATGTCTTGAGTAGGTGTTGAGGTTGTTTATGACTCGATACTGTTGTTGTTGGATTTATATACATATTGCTGTTGTCTGTGAGATTTAATGTTGTTTACTATCTGGTTTCTGCATGTATTGTAAGTAGGATTAACTCTGCAAATGTTTGTAAATAGTTTTAAAAGAACTAGTATGTATATTTTGAGTATGTAAATATTTGACTCGTCATTTTTTATCAGACTTAAAAGAAAATTTTAATCTGCCTTTAAACTTATACATTTAATCATTAATTGTATATTTAATCCTTAGTTAGAAGCATAGGCCTGACAGTTATGATCATAACGATCATTTATCATGTTACATACTAATAAGATTTACAATCTCGTTAATTTTTATAGTTACTTTCTTTACAATATATAAACTTTTCTAGTTCTATTTCAGTTCATATTATTCTATATGTTATGCTCATAATGATCATTTATCATGTAACAGAAGATATGTGAATTTTATTGTTAATTCCAAAGTTATAATCTATATTCTTAATTAAAAATCACGTGCATTGCATGCACTTCAAGTTAGTTAACTAAAAGTCCAAATGACCATGCATGGAAGCTAAGAAAAAGAAGCAAGCATATTGAAAGAAATTTTTTTGAGCCTTTTTTTGCTCTCAGTAATCCATTATTCTCGTATTTATATTTATGGATTTGATCTTGGTAAGTACTTAAGCTCACTTCAATACTATTATAATAGCACACATTACTATAAAGTGGACGTGCCATCTTCTATAATCTTGTAAATCCAAATAAGAAACGAATTTGAAATTCATTATCTCAATCTATCAACTATCTTGTAGCCTTATACCTCATTCGGGTTGAAATATTCCACGAAATGATATGTGTCGAGCTGATTATTGCGGACTGACATAAACTGGTTACGCATAACAACAAATTTTATGTTAAGCAATATTAAAATCCGATTTGTTTCGAGATCCAACATATTCAATTTATCAATCCAAATGCAACATTAGATCATTGAATAAATGATTTCATAGCTTTCTACGGTGATAAAAGGAAATATGACATTAGTACACCTCTTCTAAGTCGAAGCAAAAAATCAAATGCTCCACCAAATTAGCAAATTCTAAACACATGAGGGCGTGGCTACCATACCCATCACACAAACTCCAGAGGTCGAAATGCAAATTACCAAAACAAATCGGTACCGTGGAAATTACATGATCACCCTCCAAAGCTGGAAAAACACTGCCCAATCAAACCTTTGATATTCAGCAAAGGCCAGATGTCCCAACACGCAGCACTATCGTTCGCCATCAAAAAAACAAAACGAAAACAGTCCTAAAAGAAAATAAAAAAAAAGAAAAAAACAAGTCGAAACACGAGAATCAAAGACAAAGGGAATTGCAACACTTGTCCATTGAAATATCGTCAACCAATCTCTTCCGTACACATCTACTGCTATCGGATCGGATTTTCGGCCAACAGTGCTGAACCAAATATTGAGAGACCATTTGTTTCACATGTGACTTTTTTTTTTTTTTCTTTCCATAAATAAAGTGTGGATGATCATTTAATATTTTCAACATTCCAAACATATATAAAAAAATTTAAAACTGGCTTACTGTTATGATGAAGGTATAGCAGAATGGTCATAACAATGACTACAAAATTTTATACTCTTTTGGGTGAAGTGTTTATAGTACCATTTATGGATCGGTGTTTAGACTGTTATTTTGATGTCGGGGGGTTTCAGGATGTCGGGGGTTAGTATAAGGCCTTTTTTTGGTATTATTTTATGTCATTTAGGGAGTCGATACATATAGATGTATCCTCCATGGATATATGATAAACATTACCGAGTAACATGGGTTGACAAAAACCAAAGTAAATTTTTATGTTTAAGATTATAGAAACATTAAAATCAGAATGAATTAACTTTATTTAATGAAATATTATCTATATATTATGTTCATATGCACTTTATTTTGTTGACCTCACTGGTACACTGAACCATATTTAATATTGAAAAAGCGATTGAAGATTATTGATAAAAATGGACCTCAGCAGATTCAACATTTTGTGACTGTCACGCAAAAACCCAGGGTTCGAAGGGCAATCAGTCAAAAAGACTGGATACCCATGAAATGACTTAATTGCCCTTGAAGAAAATCCAGCAATCTTATCTTCAGACACGCCATGTGTCATGATGCAGCTCCATCTTCTGGCAACAGAAACCATCTACAAATACACCAAAGCCAGAGATCAAACTGTAAGAAAGGACGTAGAAGGCCAAGCTCAAGAAGATACAGCGAACAAACACATAGAGATTCCAATCGATGGCATCATCTACAATTCTCCTCTCCAATGCAAACAACTTCCTCCCATCTCTTCCATCAACATCTTCGTCGCCCTCTTTGCCCAACTCTCCCTATCGGAGACGACAGATTGTATGCAAGGCAGCAGGGAACGAGGGATCCTCCCTTGACGCGAACCCACCGGCATGGACCAGGAGGGGCGTCTCGATCACCGTCGTGGCCGCCACCACATTGCTGTTCGGCGGATACAAGGGCCTTCCCGAGGCCAATGCGATCATCGAGGGGGATGACGATAAAGAACTGCTGGATAGGGTGAAAGAAGACAGGAAGAAGAGGCTCGTGAAACTGGGTACCATCAAATCATCGGATAACGAGACAGGTCGTCCCTTTTCTTGGTCTTCGATACTTTTGGTTTTTTGATAATTGTTCGTTCTTGTGTCTGTTAAATTATGGACTTGCTGTCGTGTAAACTTCACTCTTTTGTTTTGTTTATGGACGTGAAGGGGTATTAGACATTTTAAGTGGGCTGGATTGAGTAACTGATTCGTTTTCCTAAGCAGTCTATATATATGCTATAGCATTGTTCTGAGTGTGAGATTGAAAACATGCAGCCTTGCTCCAAGATCTTGTTTATAAACTCGGCAAAATCGGGAAAGCCATAGACAAAGAGGATCTTTCATCAGCATATTCGCTTCTTGGTCCCGGCATAGACACGAATTGGGTCCAGAAAGTTAACTTTGCTCTCAACCAGGTGCATTCATGAACTGTGTCTTTTGCAAAAAAAAAATAATAATAAATAAAAAAATTCTTCTTTCCGTGGCTAATAGTATCTCTCACAGGCAGTTTTCTGAGCCTTCTTTTGTCATTGTTTTTGTCAGTTGAGCACCACCGGCGACGAGAGGGTAGAGATTGACAATATCAACATCAATCTGGCAGCTTTAATCGCCTCACGTGAGCTTCTATAAACCATTCTTGGCTAACATACATGAATAAACAAACCATCAAGTTCCCCAAGTGTTGAAAAATGATAAAACTGCAAGGTCCTACACCACATCTCTCATTGCCTGTGAGAAGAGAGTGGATGGGTCTTGAAAAGGCCATAATATGAATGGAAGGATGTGATTCGGCCATGACTTTGAATCTAAGCAACCGAATGAATTCAGGATCCACGCCTTTATATCCTTCCATTCAACCCTAACCTTTAACTTTCAACTCGGGGTCGAGCATTTTGTCCCCAAGATCTTTCTGCAGAATACAGGACATGTAAAGTCATGTAAAGTAAACAGATATTGTAGTTAAGAACTGACTTACTCCTCCATTTCGCAGTCGACAAGAATGATATTCCAACCGCTAAATACTCTTACTTGGCCGTTGGAGATGCGTTCAAGAAGTGGGCTCAACTAACCGGGCTAGATCAACAGCTGAAGGGGATTTGAAAGTGGACATGGAGAGACAACTCTTCTACTTTTCCACCATGTATAGAAGAGAGGATGGAAACCGGTTTATGTATATCAAAATAAGGAGGATACATTGTTAGGACATGTTTGCACCTGCGTAGCTGTATCTATTCTTTCGTCTATAAATATATTTTTTGATAAGGTGCAATGATGTATTATTGAGTTCTCTATCTAACTCCCCTAATTTAAAATAGATAGAACAATAATCACATTATCACAAGCAAAATTCACCTTTGACATTTCCAACATCCCTCGCAAGCAAGCTTCTTAAAAATTATTATTTAGATTTTCAAGTAACAGGAAGTTTTGCTTTCTATTTAGATACGGAACTTGCATAGATTCAACTATCTGTATTTCTTGAATAGCTTCAAGTATCAATTTTTTTTTTGAGAAGTCAAAAAGTTCTAAAAGTGCCTACAGCTTTAAGGAATGGGTTCTGATTATTAGCTTAAACTGTGTACTGTTGCATAAAAGATGATACACTGCAAACAGGAAATATAAGGTTTACAGCAATTCAATTGATGCATGTGAAGGTAATTAGCAAACGATGTATAGTTATTATAGTTTCAAAATATGCCTTCCATATTAAGGACCAGAGAGAGTCGCATGATTTGCTTTGGCTTATGGCATACCTTAACTTCCCTTCATGGCATCCACCCAGAACTTTCATGAATTCGGCACACAAAAGACATCTCATATAATCAGTGATATTGTTAGAGAGACGATTCGAGATGGCCACGGAGATGCAGAAGAGAACAAGATTTAAAGAAATCTAAGAATCAAATTTATCCAAGAATCAGTATGAGGAATACAATCACCAATCTACTCCTTGTCTATTCGTCTTCCAAACTAGCTACCCCTCACTTCTCATGCTACCTATCTATTATTATTTTTTACTTGATGTCCATTAAAAAGTGATAGGATATAATCCTCCCTCGTATAATTTAATATTTATCATTCATTCCCTTCTCTATTCTTCGAAGAACATATACATCAAAGGTTCCTCATAGTCCAACAAAAAGACCATGAACAGAATGTGGGATTATCAGCTCATAAACATTTGTTGCCCTTAAGTTCACTTCCGAATGTTGGAAGCTGCTGTGGTTTCCATTGCGATGAATCAAGAAAATATGCATATGTTTTCAGCCTCAGCGTTGCAACATAAATAAAACAAAGATTAGGTAATTTTTTCCTTTGCAAATGAATCAAATCATCGACAATCTATGTGCTCCACTTCACTTCCAATAATAGTTCTCATCCAGGGTTCATAGATTAATGATGCCGCTTTCTGAGGTCGAGACTAAAAGGAAACCTTGTATTGACAAAACTAAAAGCCATTCCTGAATGGGAACAAAGAAAAAAAACCGGATTTCAGAAGATTCCAGGTGCTATGTATCTATGTGAAAACGAAACTAACCAGTTTAACAGGCAAGCTATTTCATCAATCTTCTTTGCCTCTGAAACTTTAACTTTCCTTCCTCAAAAAGTTTAAAAATCATTGATACTAATCTCAGTATTTTTCTCTACCTTATTTCAGTTGGCATGCTCTTTAATCGAACAACTTCAATATTTTAAATTGTAGCAACGTTATTCCTGTGGCAGGGGTTGTTTCCGTTGATGGATGGAGTATGTCATATATAGACTTCCAAAGCAATAGAGAAAACACCACCTTATTATTCTTGTGTGAAGTGATAGCGGAAAAATAATAGTTGTTAAATTTGATACTCCTAGGTAACACGCCTCCGGTCTCGAACAGAGCAGCTTGGGGCTCGGCCCGACCATACCTATCAACTGCCTCAACAGATCTCGATATATGGATGTGATCATCGCGTATTTTGAGGTGTGCGGCACGTGCACGACGGACCTTGATCTTATTTTGTACCGCCTTAGCGACAACCACGCCCCCGAAAATAGTTAACGTATGCATGTCATCGGACACAAATCTCGCACACCCGCATCACACGCAGTGTAAATTGTTCGCATTAACCGCCTAATCCCACTACAAAAGCTCAAGTACGCCCCACTTTACACTCGCTACAAAATTCACAAACCCTCGGCTTTACATACACTCTTACTCCCTTATTTCCCGACTGATCCGTCAGACTTAAGCATCACAAGGCTTCACCGGAAACACTTGACATGCTGTGTTATGATTTCAGGTCACTCGACATAGCTTACTTCTACTTAGCAGTCCAACATATCTCGAGATGAAATCTCTCGTGACCCGACTTGGTGGTAGCTCCTCGATTACATCAAAATTTTTTACACCATGCATCATAATATACCTAACTAGGCTAGCGAAATTTCTACGCAAGAACGGAACCCAAATTTATTCTTTGGGGAATCATAATCATTTAACTGCGTCGGATAGCGGATCACGTCCACAATAATTATCTTGACTTTTTGGCTACTTATGAATCAAGTCTTATCGTTGGAGCTAAAATGTAAATATTGGCACAAATTATTTATTTAAACATGGCTAACAAATCTTGTTGATATTTGATCGAAACATGCCTAGGTATAGCATTTGTGTCAACTCTATGGTACAGCTTGCATACTGCACATAACCAAATAATTGAAATTGCAGAAAAGGGCCACAAAGATCTATATCCAAAAAAAATGAATATATTCATGGATTACCTATAGATATAATCCATTCATATCCACAAAAATTCTGTTACTTTAAGATACCTTTGCTTGCCATCTTACATTAGCTATATATATAATCCATTTATATCCACAAAAAATCTATTATTTTATGATACCTTTGCTTGCCATCATGTTAGACATGAGGCTCCACAAGGCATTATGTTCTTTGTTGTTTACTATTCTTTTGTGCTAAAGGCATTTATATAATGGGAAAGGCATTTATGCCATCACACAAACTTAGATAATTCTTTGCTACCTCAAAGTAAGATATGTTTCTGCTTAATTGTATTCTTTGCCACCTAAAAGCAAGAATTTTTTGGATATTAGATTATATTCCGCAATCTTCAATTGAAAATAATTTCACTTTTTTTTGGTCGACTCACTTGTTCTATTTTAGGTTGTGGTCCATCGAGTGTCTAAAATTTGGTATTTGTAAAAGTAACTTCTGATTGTTGAAGTGGACACAGGAGAATACGCTTTAAGGACACCGGACATCGGAAATATTGCTGGTTTGTCATTCTCCACGTTAACCCATTTGGACAAGAATAAAGAGAAGCTAAATATTATGAGCAAGATAATGGACTAATCCCAAGACGAGACATGGAAATGAACCAAAAACAAAAGACCGCCAGTCACCATGTCAATAATGACAAATCGAGACATTAGACAGTGTTTTCTCTAAGTAGCATATACCAGAGATCTACTTATTGTGAGTTATATATAATTAGGCTTTTGTAACATATAGACTCAGATCAAGAATTTCGATTTTCGGAAAGTCTCATGATCATCCAATAAGAAGGGTTTCCATTTTTTCAAATGAACAATTTGAAAACCTATTGATTCTAACAACTGATTGTAGAGTTGATCATTCGGACCTTTCAATTCATAGATGTAGATCTCGGACCTATGAATGGGGATCTTCCCCAAACTCACACAGAAAAAAGGAATAATTTGTACCGATCGAGATTATTGATGCAAAACAATCCATATATTTGGTTTCGAGTCATTTTCCACATGCCTTTTCACTATGGTCCTATGAGTTACATTATGCTGAGCGTGCCACTCACATGCAGGGGAATATAAAAAGAGAAAGTCACGTAGTTGCATGTGTGTTTTAGTGCGTGTGTATATATATATATGTGTGTGTATTGGGAGAAAAAAGGACTGAAAACCATAGGATTGAAGCTGGTTTGCACCGGATAAGTTCCGGGCATCTAATCAATATCGTTGGATCATACGTTTTGATAATTTATATAGAATGAAAAATTTATATGTATCTTCAAATGTAGAATCGGAAATGGAGAAAACAATAGATCATTGCTAACGAGCTCAGGCATAAACTGAGACTTTCATGACCGGTAATTCGTGTGATCCAACTTGATAGATATCAAGTGTGTGATATTAGGTGCAGCCAAGAGGAAAAATCCGAAACATATCTTCAGTTTTGATTATGTTTCGACTGCTCAAGGGCTGGAGCTAGAATCAAATACCCTAAAATTTGGGCTTGTGTGGCTTACTTAGAGGATAATAAAAAACTTAAAAAAGCCCGACCTTCCATTCAAATGGCAATGGCAAAATAAAAAATTTAGGCTCTGTATGGACAAGCTTTTTAAAAACGTTTTTACTGTTTTTAGAGTTAAAAAAGTTTAAAATATGTGTTTGGATAAGATTTTTATAAAACGTTTTTGAAAAATATTTTTAAAAAACTAGGTTTGAAGTACATTTTTTTTAAAAACAAGCGAAAAATGTTTTATAATATTAGAGTACATAATATAGGTAAAATATATACGAATGGTCAATTAATTTTTTTTATTAGATTAATTATTTGAATGTTATTTTCATACTATTTCTTAATTATAAATCATTCTATAAAATAATTACCTACAAATTTTTTAATTTAAAAATATTTTATAAAATAGTTGTCCAAACAATACTTACCTTTAAAAAAACTTTCAAAATATTTTATAAGAATTTTTTTAAAAATATTTTTATAAAATAGTTTTAAAAAATTTGTCCAAAAGAAGCCATAGCTTTTATCCGATATTTCACGTTAAGAACATAAATTCTTAACTTGGAAACCAGAAGCTTGTGCATCCGCTTAAAGAAAACAATGATCAGATGAGGCTTTACAAGAAATGTTTATAGAAGTTCCACTCGCTGTCCAAGACGGATTGGGCAGAAAGTTTGTCTTTTCGAGGAAGAAGATGCATAAAACAAACACATCAAAAAATAAGCAAATTTGTATAGGTAGGATGGTGCCCATGAAGCCTAAATATGGAGAGTCAAAATCCAAGAATGAAGATGGAAGCCTATTTATAAGAAAGGTTGTTGCAGTGAGTGCTTCTACCCAAAACTTGTGACTGAACACAGGACTCGATGAGCAATATTCTAACATCTAAAAGATGACCATTTTTGTCGTCCAGCTATCCCATTTTGCTGCGTAGTATATGGTCAAGAACGTTGGAAGATAATCCCTTTAGATTGTAAATAGGATTGAAATTTATTAGGCTTATATTCGTCACCTGAATCAGAACGAAGAATTTTAACAGTTGCTTAAAATTGATTGTCAACAAAAGTTAGAAACAGTTTAAACATAGCGAAAACTTTCGATTTGTGCCTCAAAAAATAAACTCATGTAAATCTGTTGTAGTCATCAATAAATGTCACAAAGTATTTGTATTGGACATGGAAAATGATAGGACTAATGCCCCATATATCACTATGAAGTATTTCAAAGTTATGTGTTGCGCTAAGCCCTTCTTAAGGGTAAAGTCTTACTTCTGCCATTCCAACTTCCGGTCAACTTCTTTGGTGAGAGGTCATAGGTTAAGTCCCCTTGACAGAATTGAATATAAATTCGTTAATTGAATGTTTGGGATGTTATTAATTAGAAAGAAGCTGAGAGTGTGTGTATATATATATGTATACATATACAAAGTCATTTATCTGCAAATGATTATAATTAATGTATCCTATTGAAACAATGAAGCGGTTAGAAAATAGTAAATGTGGTCAACAAATGTTCGAATACTTTTAAATTCCTGGGTGAAGTTTTTTTATTGCTGAGCTAAAAGCTACATAATTATGAGGCAAGAAGTAACTTAATTTCCTTGTATATATGATAACGCAGAGTTCGGCTATTTTATACACGTTATAGTCAGGTTTGTTAGTCCTATGGGTTTGGGATGTGCGTGTCCAACCGTTGTTGCCGTCTTATTTTTCTTAAATATTAGCTTTATCATTTTCATACTGTCGGTCTTATCCCGAACAGAGATCATTATTAACAACAGAGATAGTATTGTCAGTTAAAATCTGAAATCACTCTTTTATGATCCACGTAATCAATCAGATCAGACGATGTAACGTCAGCAGCTTGGGAGCTTCCACGGGGTTCGTTCGTCCCAGTTTTCTCACCCACACACTTGATTCAACATTATTTTTCAATTTTGGTTTATATTTTATTATACAAGATGAATATACCCGTACTCATTTGCATATAAGCGACAAAAAAGGGGACCATGTTTTGAGTCAAAGAGTAACATACTTAGACTGTAGACAGATTTGGACCTTATATAATTATTTAAAATTTGATGCCATATAAGATGATCCTAGAACTTTTCATAAAGATAAAAATTTTCAAAGTGCCATCGACGGTGAGATGTCAATTCATAATAAATTCGTGGATTCAATAATATATATCTTCGTCCTTACACAAATTCCTTCACTTATAAGTACGTGGTTTTAGAAATAAGCACGAAGAAATGGATACCCTTGAGGAGTGCAAGGGAAAGTCGCCAATATAATTTATTAGGATATATATATGCTCTTCCAAATGACGTAATTTGTATATAAGTAGAAATTAAAATCTTCAAAATCTATATAATTATAAGCCTTAGAGTTTTCCGAGTTGTACTTTGATTGATGGATTTGAAATAGTAGATATCTTTTACGAAATAAAACGTAATATTTTATTAATGTATTGGGTCGGTTGAAGATCCATTCTAAAATGTTGAACGGTGACCTATAAGACAATCTCATGTGAGTTTTATGGATTTCAAATTCTTGAAATGACGGTGAATTTCAGATATAGTACTTATAAAGTGGAATAATTTCAGTAATAAGTATTGTCGATTTCAATATAGTTAATTTGTGTGTCAATTGGTTTCATTGTATGAGTTAATCGCAAGTACCACCCTAGAGGTTTTAGCATAATTACATTAAAACCAACATCATATATATCTCCCCTCAAGTTTGTGTAAAACATCCTTTTACTTTGAAAAGCACATCTATCTCCTTGGTAATTTTATATATCTTACAACTTGAACCCTTATTCACAATATTATTGAGTAATCTTGTTTAAAACATTAAAAGAAAACACAGCATATTATGGTATACTCGATTTTTAAAACTAAAATTGCTAAATCAACTAAAAAATTTTGTTTAATTTATTGATTGCTTTATGTTAGGATCAAGTGCTTACCACTAGGCCTAAAGTTATAGCAGTTAGCCAAGGTGTAACTTTATTTCCTTATAATGTGGCAGCGCAGAGTGCATCTATTTTGTGCGTTAGGATTGAGCTGCTAGGCCCATGAGTCAGGAGAGGTGAAGGTGTAACTGTTGGTGCTGTCTCAATTCCCTTAGAGATCAGTCTTACCCTTTCCCTACCACCGGCCCTATCCCCATCAGAGATAGTATTACCCATTAAGATCCGGCATCATACTTTTACAGCCCATATGGCCAAACGCAATGTCATCACCTTGACGTACGAGAACTTCCCAAGAGGTCACCCATCCCAGTACGACTCTCACCCATACATGCTTAACTCAACAATTCTCCCCCCCCCCAAAGAAGTACAGAAAACGCTTGTTGGGAGACTCGAACCCCTGACCTCGCTTTGATGCCAATTGTTGGGATCAAACGCTTACCACTAGACCTAAAGCTATAGCTGTTAGCCAATGTGCAGCTTTATTTCCTAATAATGTGGCAGCGCAGAGTGCATCTATTATGTGTGTTAGGGTTAGGCCCATGAGTAAGGGGAGGTGCGTGTCTAACTGCTGGTGCTGTATCAATTCCCTTAGAGATCAGTCTTATCCCTTACCCTACCGCCGGTCCTATCCTCAGTAGAGATAGTATTACCAGTTGAGATCTGGTATCACACTTTTGCAGCTCATATGTCCAACCAGATCAAGCGGCGCAACGTCAGCAGCTTGACGTACGAGAACTTCCCAGGAGGTCACCCATCTCAGTACTGCTCTCACCCATGCACGCTTAACTCAACACTTTATTATTATTTTATGCTTTGCAGGTGTACTCGAACATGTTCAAAATTAACTAAATAAATCCATTTTATTATAGGATAATAGATTGAAACATATTTAATTTGTATCAATATCAGACTTGGTACACTTCATACATACATATATATGGAATTTTATTAATGTGTCTCAGTAAAATATGTTTTAAATAAAATTAAACAACAAATTAAAAATCTAGTTTGTTAATTTGCTATGAATTTAAAAATTAATCGTATATACATTACATTTGGAAACCAAATTTAGATTAATTATACATTTTAGCTACTTTTATATTTTATTGATTTAATTTTTTGAACACAAATACCAATTAATATTACAGCAATTGGTGGTAATTATAAGACATATAAATATCAAGTAGTGAGGTAAATTTAATTTCTAAATTTAAATTGTGTCAATGTTATATTCACTTAAACCTGAGGACAGGTATATATAATATCAAAATTTTGTTGGACTTATGTGTAATCATGATAAATCTTAGGGGTGGTACATATAATTAGCCTTATTATATTCCTCAAATTCTTCCGAAACTCACATGTCCTAAACAAAATCTATAATCCAAGCTCATTTTTTCTAAAGTATTTGAAGCATGACATTAATTACAGTAATGCTAAGAGTATTGATTCATTATTTCATTCTTATGTTTAACCACAACTTAATTACAAACTATTTATCTTTTATTTTAGTTAGATTTAAAAGATGTTAATGATGTATCAATGTTCGTCTCGTGAGTACTTTACGAAGAGCAATGTTTCACCTTTGCCCAGGGAGCTTTGATCTTGTTGGCCAGATGATCCTAGCTCGAGGTGCGACCTGCACCCACCAATAAATGTTAGTGTCGGAGATGTATCTGGCGTGATCTCTCTGATACCCAAGTCAGACTTAGTTTGTTGGATGATTTGTGAAGATTAAAGGAAAAAATGAGTTATCTATCAATGTGAAGCGTACACGATATATTTATAGGGAGGGATTGGAGATGGTTAAGGTGGGTTTAAAAGTGAGTAGATGATCATGACTGTGATTTGGGTTGGTCATTAACACTGACAGGTCCAGCACGCGATCTTTGCATCAACAGACGTGATTACCGGATAACATGTTGACTTCTGGCCGGAGCTTGGGACATGATCCTCCATCGGAATGCAATCTATCCTCGAGGTGGAACACTTGGTGGGGTCCGAGGAGCCAAGGCTTAGGTGGTATCGGAGTTGTAAGCAAAATAAATTAGTGAAATATAGTTTAAAGTATTTTAATCTACAGAGGATTAAGCCCCAAAAGCTCTTGATTTCTCCAAACATATAGTTTTTTACTCTGCAATTCTTGACTTATGTTGAGTCAATTGAAATGCTAGGGGGCGTCGATTCCTAAAATTGTCGATTATACAATATTCTCTGTAAATAGAATCATAATCTTGTGTAGCCATTCTAGTAACACACGTGGTGTGAAGACCCGAAATTCAGCAAAAAAAAAAAAAAAAAAAGTCAAACCAGACGCAAGAAAGTCAAACCAGACGCAAGAAAGTCAAACCAGACGCAGCGGTCAAACCAGCTCTTGCTTGGTCAAACCAGCTCTTGCTTGGTCAAACCAGACGCAGCGGTCAAACCAGCTTCTGGTTGGTCAAACCAGCTCTTGCTTGGTCAAACCAGACGCAGCGGTCAAACCAGCTTCTGGTTGGTCAATCCAGCTCCTGCACAGTCACCCAGTTCCTGCACAGTCATCCAGCTCCTGCACAGTCATCCAGCTCCTGCACAGTCACCCAGCTCCTGCACAGTCAGCAGTCAGCAGTCAAACCAGCTGCAGGAAAAAGTCAAACCAGCTGTAGGAAGCGAAAATTCAGACTTTTAGCTCGCGAATTTCAGCAGCTTTCTTCACGCAAACAGATCATATTCACAATTGGTAACTGTCAATTTAGGAGGATTAATGGCCGATTAACCCACCCAAATCAATGCCTACACTAATGATTTCGTAACAGCCATTTTAATGGCCATGAAATCAGGGATTTATGGCCTTAATAGCAGACCCTTGATTTACCCATTTCTGCACCTATAAATACCTCGCTGTAGCATCAAAGGACCCACACTTCTCCCAAGATTTTCTCAGAAAAATTACAGTAACTTGCACGTTGAAACCTTGCTCCCTAGTGCACCAGCTTTCTACCAGATTTCAATCAAGCTTCAGACTACAGTAAGTGGGCTTTTGCTAATATGTATTTTTGTTGGTAATATTATATATATTCTTTTCAAAAGTTCAGTTTTTCGTCTACTGTTCGAGCACCCTTCTGTTCAGACCTCTGTTTCGTGTCAAACTCCGTTCGCACTGATCTTTGCTGTCGTTATATGGGTTTACGAAATATTTCGGATTTCTGGGTTACTGTGTGTAACTGATGGCCTCGACCCCTTAGAGGAGCAAAACTTAGGGACTGATCAGTAAACCATAGACACGAAGTAATCATCAGTGCTATCTGTCAGGCTATGCTCTGTTATGCTATGCCATGCTCTGTTATGCTATGCTATGCTATGCTCTGTTATGCTATGCTATGCTATGCTCTGTTATGCTATGCTATGCTATGCTCTGTTATGCTATGCTATGCTATGCTCTGTTATGCTATGCTATGCTATGCTCTGTTATGCTATGCTATGCTATGCTCTGTTATGCTATGCTATGCTATGCTCTGTTATGCTATGCTATGCTCTGTTAAGCTACGCTTTGCTCTGATCATGCTATGCCCTGTTCTGTCTAAGCTCTGTTCTGAGATCTGTTATTCAGTATATGTATAAGTATATTTTGTATGCTCGAATGGTATCCCCCACTTGCTGAGTGTTTCCCCAAACACTCACCCCTTACTTCTCCACCCAGATAAGAATGAAGAGCAGGTAGAAGAAGAAGAGCAAGATCAATTCTGGGGCTGGTGAAGATTCAGATTTTTGTTTAATTATGTATTTTCTTTTCGCTTCCGCATTCTGTTATTTATATTTTTATAAGTATATTTTGTATGCTCGAATGGTATCCCCCACTTGCTGAGTGTTTCCCCAAACACTCACCCCTTATTTCTCCACCCAGATAAGAATGAAGAGCAGGTAGAAGAAGAAGAGCAAGATCAATTCTGGGGCTGGTGAAGATTCAGATTTTTGTTTAATTATGTATTTTTCGCTTCCACATTCCGTTATTCAAATTTTATTTTCAGATGTAAAAACGATTATATTTCGATTATTAATAGACTGGTTTGAGCTACGCTATGATGGCTTAATGTTTTACAATTTTTAAATTGTTTAATATTGCCGATGTCATGAGTCACGGTCTCGAGGCGTGACATTTTAGTGGTATCAAAGCTCACCAGGTACATAATCCAGCTGGGAAACCAAATATGAAATTTTCAA